>PVKE010027475.1:0-21578 GCA_004027555.1 Craseonycteris thonglongyai | reverse complement strand
GATGATACAACTAGTTTTGGAAATCATTCAGGTAGAGAAGACCTTGGAATGAAGGGGAAGAGAGTGTAGAAAACATGCAAATTTTGATACATTGTTGATTACATGATTCAAGAAATTTAATGCTGTATTTGGTATTAAAACCAAATTATGATTTTCTGAAATCAGCTCATTAGTTCAATTTAAACTTAAGTTTCACAGGTCATTAAAATATGCCTTCAGAAAAAAAACCCCCAAACATTCTATTCTATATAGGGCTTTTTTGAAGAAATGTATTATAATAGATAATCTATATCATGTAATAAGACAAAATTTATTTTATTTTGATGTAGCTTGCATTGAAGGGCTCTAGCTACAGTGGACTGCTTGCACGACATCATATTCACACCAAAAATGTAGAGCACATTCTAGATAGTTTACGGTAAGTCTGTGGGATTGGATTTTGGGTGGGCTTTTGTATTCAGAAATTCCAAGTTTTCTTTTTACTAGCAACTAATTATTTTAAATAAAGGTTACCATTAAAAAATCATTTTAAGAAAATTATACTGTGGTTAATAGACTTGATATTATAGTATTTCTAGGAAAATCTTTATTGTACTCTGAAAATTTCACAGATTTTGAGTTATTAGGTTTGCTCAAGAAGTGTCTTTTGTAAAAAGAATTAATTTTGTACACAGCAGGCTTCAACTGTATGTGTTATGTTTTATATCTTAAACAGAATACTTGATTATACGGGTGTTCATAATAATATTTGAATGTCTAAAATTATCATTATAGAACCTTCATTTAATTTGGGACTAACTGTAGTCACTGAACAAGTTTATGTGTATACAAGAGAATCAATGTGAGAACATGCAAATTAGAAAGTATTTTAGTCACTGTTTCACTGCCTGGCATTCAAAGAATATTTTTTGGACTTAAAATGATGGCTATTCAGTTTTGTAATTAAAAATTGTCTCTCAGGGTGTTAGTCTTCTAAACTATTTTTGTATTGAATTTTAGCATCAGAAGGAGTAGGAAAAAAAGGAAATTCTAAACAGTATTATTTATTAGTTGTATAAGATGTTTTTAAAAAACATAGAAGTGTGGGATAATGATTAACTTTCAGTTTATTCATATGCTTCCTGACCTAATATAGTTAATTGGCTGTTGTAATTAAAAGAAAATGAAACTAATCTTACAAAGCTAATTTTTAATTTGTTATGAAACAATTATTTAGTTTATATCTCCTCTAAGAAAACATATTCTTTTATGTCATTAGTGGAAATTATAACCTTTACTTTTTTATCTTAGGAATGAGGGAATTGAGGTTCGTCTAGTGAAGAGGAGAGAATATGATGAAGAAACTGTTCGATGGGCAGATGCTGTTATAGCTGCAGGAGGTAATAGTTTTTAGAAGTAAAGATGTTGGAATACAGAAATGCTCTTTAATGCATGTATTTCCAGATACCCTGTGGTCAAGTTGTCATGAAGCCTTCAGAGTCCTACCATAAGACAAATCCAAAATTTTGGATTTTTTAGGATTAGGTTTAAAAAGATCTGCTTTACATAACATTTCCACTCTTTTAGTGAAAGATGTTACTGTGAGGTTCCATGCATATATTTCTGTGTGTCAGGTTCCATGCATATATTTCTGTGTGTCAGGTTCCATGCATATATTTCTGTGTGTCTGTTTAAGGTGTGTATTTAACTTCAAATATAATTCAAAGGATTAGTTGTAACTGTATTTTGGCTTCTTATGCCAGTCGTTAAAAAGTTGAAATTGTTTAAGCATTTAATAAGTTCCATCCCTCTCTGTCCCCAATATACTTTTATTTTTTCCCGAGCTTTATTAAGTTAGTGAACATTTTTTCTAAAGCTTTAAATTGACAGCATTTGTTAGAGAAAAATATTTGAAGTTGGATACTTTGTTGGATATATTCTCATTAAAATAAGTTAGGAATTTGAACTGATGTTATGAGAGAATGAAAGAGAATTGGCTAATAGAAATGATAGGATTAGAGCAGTAGTTCCCAACTGGGGTATACTACCAGCATCTAGTGGGTAGAGGCCAATGATACTGCTAAACATTCTACAATGCACAGGACAGCCCCCACAACAAAGAATTACCTGGCCTGGAATGTCAGTCTTGCCACTATTGGAAAATCCTGGATTAGAGTGGGAGAGGTAATACAAAGGGATAGTGGGTTAGAAAAGAATTGGAGTAGACTGTAGCAGTTAGCATGATAGGGTGGGGCTAAGATTGTTAAAACAATAGTACTAGTGTTCAAATGATATTAAAAACTTGTTTTATAACAATGGCTGTGTCTTCTGTCTTTGAGGTGATGGCACAATGCTTCTGGCTGCAAGTAAAGTCTTGGACAGACTTAAACCAGTTATTGGAGTAAATACTGATCCAGAACGGTAATGAAAAAGATGTTTTTTGTTTGTTTGGCTTTTTTTTTTTTATATTATACATGTAAACATTTATGCTTTGCTTTGCAGAGTATCTATTTCTAATAAGTCTTAAAATTTGGAAGTGCTTCTTTATTTTCTCTGCGGTAGCTACATTGCTGGGCTCTGTTGCTACAGGGAATTTACTGCAGTGCACGATGTTTAAGTAGAAGCATCATTGCTCCAGGCTATCATGAACATTAGAATCGTGTTCCAAAAACATTTTAGTGATGAGTTTTAGGCATGTAAAATTGATCTCTGTCTCTAGTAGAATTCTCTTCAATATAGTTTTCACGAATAGCACTTTTGTTTTTAGTTCAGCATGAGAAATACATATGCATTTAGCTTTCATTGGTGTTAGGAAATTTTGATATGGGATGGCTAAGTTCTCATTGACTTCCCAGGTAATTTGGGAGTAGCGTTTGTGGCAGAATAGACCTGACCTTTGGCCCAGGTGAGTATTGGTAACCTGTGGTATTGCTGAAGAGGGTTGAGTTCATAATATTTTATCTTCTGTCCATTCTCATGGCTCTCATCTACATTGCTGGTTATGCCTCCACTGATTTTCTGGTGACTTCCTTGACATAATATAGACCAAACTGTGTTGTCACTTTTTTTTTTCTTTCCTTAACTGACATGTACCCTCATTCTTTTCCAGTCACCCACAGCCATGACCATAGCTGGACTTTATGATCATCTGAAATCTCCCCATCTCTCAACTCTTAATACCACTCTGACCATAGCCACCTACCTTAACAGCAGTCTTATTCCCTCAGTCCTACTAAATCTGCCCTTTGACTTTTAGTGTATTGATCCCCTTGATTTTCTTAATTCTCCCTTACTTTATTACTTTACAAATTTCTTAAGTACTTTATATTATCTTTAAGCTTAATCCTAGATAAGTCATCATCCTTTCTATATCTACATCAGCATGCTGAGGCCATCTAGAAAAACAAATCACATAAGCTCAGGTTTGGTAGTCCAGTTTGGGCTTTAGTGGCCCAAATTTACTTTCAATTTGTAGTTTCTAGCACTTAGAACTGTGCTTTCAGGGTTGCTCAGAAAATTTTTCTGTGGCCCAAGTCATCCCTCTTCCCCATTCCTTGTGGTAGCTACTTCAAGAGTGGCTCTTCAACTTCTATATTCTCCTCTTTCCTCAGCCTTCTTCCTTCAACGTAGCCTTCTTCTCACCAAGGAAATGAAAGTCACTGAATTAGAACTTCAACTTTTCTCATGCTTAAAAAGTTTGTTCCCCTTTTTCTTCTCTCCCTTAGCATGTGATTCCTTTCAGGCTAAAAACTAAGACTCCCATCTTTCAAAGAAATTTAATAAATCTCTTGCCCTATGTTACTCTCTTGGTTAGTGTCCTTTTTTTCCTTTCCTTTACCCCTAAGCTTGGTATCTCCACTTCTTACTTCACAGTTATTTTCTAAACCAGGGGTATCCAATCTTTTGTCTTCCCTGGGGCACACTGGAACAAGAATTGTCTTAGGCCACACATAAAATATACTAACACTACTGGTAGCTGATGAGAGAAAAGAAAATGACAAAAATATCACATAATGTTTTAAGAAAGTTTATGAATTTGTGTTGGGTCACATGCAGCCCATGGGCCACCGTTGGACAAACTTGCTCTAAACCTTTGCAGTCTTCTCCGGTATTTGCACCTTTCTAGTTCAGTGATGTTGCCATTGGCTTACAAACTGGAGATATCTTGGTTACTGAACCTACTGGACATTTTAGTCCTTGTCTTATTTGATTTCTGGGAAATGTTTGGTGCTGCTAACTGCTCTTGCTGCATCTGTACTTCTTTGACATTTATGACACCCTTCTCTTCAGCCACTTTTTGTTTCTCTCTTTTTGGGATACTGCTTAAATATTGGTATTTACATATATTATCCTGTGGGCCATCTTTTTTTTTTTTTCTTTACTCTCCATACTGTCTCTAGAATAACTGATTTCTATCTATTGTTTTAACTTAGGTCCTGGTGCCTCCAAAGTCTTTATATCTAACATTGATCCTGCTTCCACTCTTAGAGTCTCTTCTACCCACTGTAGCCAGTGATCATTTCATGAAAGTTTGATAATATTTATGTGACTTATTTGCTCAGACTCTTATGGTGGCTCTCTGTCTAACTCAGAATAAATTCAAATTCTTTAAGATGACTAGGGTCACCACCTTGTCCTGTTTTTCCAGGGACTTTCCCAGTTTAGCATTGAAAGTCCTCTGTCCCAGGAAAATTGGGTCAGTTGTAGGCAAACTGGGATAGTTGGTCACCTTAACTGTGACATATAAGACTACATTATGTAGTCCCTGACTATTTTGTGTCCTTATCTCCTATTATTTTTCCCCTTTCCTCATGCTGTTTTGGCCATGCTGTTTTCTATTTGAATGTACTCTGTGACATTAAAAATGTAACATTTCTACAAATGAACCTATCTCCTTTAACCTCCCCCACCATACCTGATGAATAGAGTCAGAACCTGTGCTAAAGCTATGATTTCCCATCCCTCACCTTCCTTATCAAATTGGTCTATGAAGCTAGATCTGAGTTGTAGGGATCCTACCTTTGAATCTGTCTCTTGCCATCCTCACTGCTGCTAAACATAGCTTGGCCTTTGTAGTTTGTTTTTACTGCAGTAGCTTCCAGTCTCACCCTTTCCAACCCATCCTTTATACTTTGCATTCATATTCTTCCCAAAGTGCAAATCTGATTGTATCCACTCCATAACTAAAATCTTCTAGTTAAAATATTTTAATTAAAATCCATGACCTTCATGATATATCGCAAATTCCTTAACATAATACATACAATCTTTCACTATCTGTTGCTTATTTGCTTTTCGAGTTTTATCCTCATTTACCCCCAGGCACTATACCATTCTTCAGCTAAAAAATATTACTAAAGCCCTTCTAGGAACAGCTTAGGATCCTTCCTAAAGGCTGTTTTTTCTTTTTTTTTTTTTGAATTGTATTTTTTCCTCATTTTATTGCGATATAATTGACATGATAGTACTGTATACATTTGATGTACATATATTGTGAAATGATCACAATAATAATTTGTTAATATTAATCAACTTCTACTGATGAGAACTCTTAGGACTTAACTCTCTTAACTTTCAAATATACCACAGAGTGTTAACTGTTGTCATCATGTTGTACATTATATCCCTAGTACTTACTTTATAACTGAAAGTTTGTACCTTTGACCACATTCATCTGATTCCTCCACCCTCCATTCCAAAGGCTATATATTTATTGTTAAATTTATTAGGGTTATATTGGTTTGTAAAAATTATGTAGGTCCCAAAGACTGTTTAAGTGCAAATGTAACATATGAGCATCTGCTAACACCATGGCTAGAGGCTTATGTGTGGAGGCTTTTGCTCTGGTGAGGAGTTTGTTGATATTTAAGACAGCAGGACTTGAAAGAGTAAGTAAAGAGTTCTTCACAAGACCCATGTTCTTTTCATGCCTTTGTATTTGCTTTTGCCTACAGTGCCCTTATACCACTTTCTCAGTTGTGTAGTTATTTCTCATTCAAGACTTGTGCCTCTCCTGGGCTCTGACTTTGAGTCCCTCTACAAAGAGTACTTACCCTGCATATTAGTTTCTTAGTTGCTTGATTCTTTCTTCCATTCTATTAATTTCTTGAGTATAGGACTTTGCATTTTAATTTTTCTATCACTATTATAGTATTACATATAGTTAGTAGGCAATGGACATTTGAAGTGAATGATTAATTAAGTGGTCTTGGGGAGCAGGGCTAGGACCCCAACCTAGCTGAGTCCCTGAACATAAGTATTAATAATTATGATAATTGGTTCAGTAATTATTTTTTGATTGCCTTCAGTATATGTGTATATTTTAGAACTAATGGCATATTTATATATCATGAAAATAAGAGATTCTTAAGTGATTACACTTTTATACAGTTATTAAAATATATTTCCTTTAAAAGGAAGACTTGATACTCATAAACTTGTAGGGATTTTGAAATTGGTAAGTAGATGGTGCTCCTTCTCTTTTCTACCTGGAGTAATACTTTTTGGAAGTCCTTTGGTTTCTCTTCTTGACTTCAAGCAAAAATGTATTAAGCCTTCTAGCTTCTTCAGTGATTCAGGTTGCCTGACTTCCTTTTCTTAAGCACTGTGGTGCCTCACAATCCCTAAGTAATCCCAGAAGTTAATATTCAACTTAATTTTCTTCTCCTCTGTATTAGGTATCAAATGCTGCATAACAAATCATCCCAACTTTTAGAGGCTTAATACAGTAATTATTGCTGATTATCTCTCATGGTGTCTGTGTGTCAGGAATTTGGGAGTAGCCTGGCTGGGTGGATCTGGCTTGGGTTCTCTGAGGATGTGCACTCGGGTTTCAGGCATCTGAAGGTTGGGCTTGGGCTGGTGGATGCACTTCTAGATGGCTCACTTATATGGATTCATCTACATTAAATACATAATTTCTGTTTGTCCCATCTATATTCTGCACTCACTCTATTGAGCCTGGTAAATATAACATTTGAATGCTTGTTAATCAGAATGGGATAGAGAACATGTGGCAGCCAGCTTCCAGATTTGTAGCATTCCACGATCTACACCTTTATGTGATTCGCTACCATTCTGTATTCAATCAGAGCTGGCCTATGTGACCAATAGCATATGGTATGAAAGTGTCTGGATTCCAAGGCTAGATCATAAATGGTATTGGTACTTCTGGTCTCTTGGATTGCTCATTCTGGGGTAAGTCAGCCACCATGAGCGATACCTGAGGTGGAGAGGCTCACATAGAAAGGAATGGAGGCCTTTTGCCAACAGCTGGCACCAGTTTGCCAGCCTTGTGAGTGAGCTGTGCTGAAAGTGAATCCTCCAGGCCACGTCCAGCTTTCAGATGCTTGCAGTCCTAGCTGAAATCTGACTAGCTTCATGAGAGATTATTGTCTCTAGAGTGTTTCAGACCTGCAGTTGACCTCAGCAGGTATTGTCTATAAAATGACTGTTGATACTTAGCACTATGTAAAGCATTTCAGTGAATATAAAGTTTTTTAAATCTCAGTGTTGACCCTTTCAGATAAAGAAATTTTGTCACAACTTTGTAAAAACTTGTATTTATTTATTCATTTTTTGCTCATCACACTTATAATTTGCAGTTATCAAGTTTGTTTTGCCAAGCCTACGCTCAGCTCAGCCTTTCCTTCAAGATTGAAGCACTCTATAAATGATAATGATTGTGCTTCCTGGACGTCTTTCCTTGTTAAGTTGCCATATCCTTTCATCTTCTTATGGCAACCTCTAGGCAATCTTAACACTTTGTAAATTGCAGCTAAAAATGTTTTTTAGGTCTATACAGCAAGCTTTTAACTCCTTGAAGGAGTTCATCCTGATTTCTTTTTTTTGATTTTTTTTTTTAATAAATGAAGGCTTATATTGGATTAACCTTTCTGAGATCTTTTTTAGTGACTTATAATATTTTAAATGCCATTTAAAAGGTATTTATGCTTCAAAACACTTTTACATAAATAGTTTGATTCCTAAGACTAACCTTTTGAGATTGGTTTTGATGATGAAGCTGAGGCTAATGTGACTTATCCAAGGTTAATAGTTAAATAATTTACAGATAAGAGGCAGATACCACTGTACCATTAGATAATTTTGTAGGGTAGTCAATCAGTGGAAAATGGGCTATTGTGTATAGTTTCACTATAACTCTATAATGTGGAAATTAAGTAGTATTATGGCAATAAAGCTGGATTTAAGCTATTTCTATTTGTTTTTTGTTTTGTTTTGATTTGTTTTCTTGTTGGAAGTACAGATACTTTTGTAGTAAAAAAATAAAGTACAGAGTAGAAATTTAAAAAATTTCATATGTGATTTTTGTACTTTAGTGATACCTTTTGAACTAAGTTTTTTTCCTTCTTCTTCCCTTTCCACCACCCCAAATCCCATTTAAAATAAAGGTCTGAGGGCCATTTATGTCTTCCTGTTCGATATACACATTCCTTTCCAGAAGCCTTGCAGAAGTTCTATCGTGGTGAGTTCAGGTAGGAATTTCTTCCTATTATATAATTATCTTAAATGTATGCCATTAAAATGCTGTTAAGCAGAACAAAATAGATAATACTTGGATTAATCCATAGTTATGACAGTAGCCATAAAAATCAATACATTAGCTGAGTCACAAACACATCTAACTTACCTTCTTTTAGTCCTATTGGAACTATGTGGAGAAACCCTGATAGATGCCACTTTGCCTATAATGTAAGTAGAGCTTTTTCTCCTTTGATGAGATAGAAGCCTCTCTACTTTTTAACCTTGTTGTATGTTTGGTAGAAAAAATGTTAAACTATTGCTAAAGTTGGGTGTTCAAATTCTGGGAGATTTTGTGTTTCTTTTTCCTCATCTTTTCTTATCCAGAATGACAGTGGATTAGATTTACTCCAGCCATGTCAGCTTCTTGGTATCTCTGAGTTATATATTAGGTGTTTCTGAAGGGATTTTTTCTTTTCATATTTCTTTCACTTAATTTGTAGAGTTGTCAGACTACCCCGAGAAGAGGAGAGTGCAGATAGGGGCTGAAATAGGGTGGCTGATTATATCAGAGAGAGTCAAGTTGGACTGCTTTTTATTTTCTGGCTTACTAGATTCTATAGTTAAAATTTTTTTTTAAGATTTATTTTTATTGTTTTTGACAGAGAGATAAAGAGAGACAGAGAGAAGGGGGAGGGCCCAGAGCATTCTCCATAGTTGCACGTCATTAGTTTTCTACATAGTTTCATTCAACAGGTTGGCATGGGGCTGTTCAGGGCAGGAACTGGCTGGGGGCTTCCCTCAGAGGAAGCTCGCCCCAGTGAGAATTGAACTGGGGACACACCCCAGTTCAGCATGTGGGTCTAGACGGGCTGGGGCTGCGATTTGATCCTTGGACTCTGGGGCTGCATTATGAGTGCTCAGTCCACTGAGCCATCCCAGCTTCCCCCTAGATTTTATGGTTTAAGGAAACATTTTCTCTGAGTATTTGGGAAATTGTATTAAATCTTCTTGACTTATGGAATCATTTTATTAATAACGATTCTAGTTTCTGGTTATTTCAGAAGTTTTGCACCTCTACAAATGACTAATAAATAACTAGCAAGTAGGAGTATATTTTTGTGTACTTATCTAACAGGATCTGGCCCATTGGTTTTTTGATACATCAGTTTTTGGTTTTGAAATCAATTAAACCTGACTTTTTTTCTTTTACTTTTCCCCAAAATATTATGTAAGTTTTAGGTGTAATCTTACATGTTATATTTGTTATTGATCTCTTTTTGCTTTTATTGTTAAAGTCATCATTACAGAATTTTAGGGGAAGTATTTAACACATTTTCATTCCAGAATGCTTTCTTTTATGTATATGTTATACTATTTGATGAGCAAAACAATTATATCTAGCTCAGTATCTTGGATTTATTGGATACTTGATAAAGAATTTGACTTTAATTTGAGTTTTGGGGAGATTTTTGTACAAGTACATTAGATATTTTCATTATAACTAAAAAGAAATAAACATTAAATATGTCTTTGAGCAGGAAGCTGTGGGTTTTAGGTGTTGCTGGTATAATTTGTTCCTGGAATAACTAATTTTTTAATAAGAATTTTTTTATTTGGTGAAATTATAATGTCTAATCCTAAATTTAATTTATTCTATCTTCACATAAGTTGTTTTCCTTTTACTCTTCTAAGGTGGTTATGGAGGCAGCGAATCAGGTTATACCTGGAGGGGACTGGCATAAACCCTGTTCCTGTGGACCTTCACGAACAGCAACTAAGTTTGAATCAACACAGTAGAGCCTTCAACATTGAAAGAGTTCATGATGAAAGTAGGTGGCTTTGGAATTAGATGTATTTGGGGCAATATTTAATTTATGGTTCCTTTGATCTCTTAATTTCTGAAGTAATACCTTTACTTCCTTGGGGACTTTAGTGCCACTGACAACACTTAAGACTTATGTACAGCGAACTATCGCAGGTTTAAAACTTATGATTAGATACTGATGTAAGTAAGCTATAGCATATTTCTAGAAGCAGTGTTTTCTAGGACAGGTTTTAAAACTAGTGGATTAGGGAAGGATATAAAATGTACAAGGGAATAATTAATATATATAAGGAAAGATTTTTGGCCTTAATCTCTGAAATGGCAAAACAGAAAAAGGAAGCAGTAGAAAAAAAATGAGCTAATCTGTGTATGAGTTCATAATAATTACAGTTACCGGTATATTTAACCATTTACCATAGTTATAGTTATTGATGAAAACATTTTTTTTTGTTGGGAGATAATGCATTCCAGCTTTACAATTTGTGTTTCAGGGAAGCAGGGATGGTATAGCGAGTTAAGTGCTCACTTTGCAGCCCTGGGAACTGAGGATTGAGTCCTGACCTTGGCCCTCCCAACCCGTGCAGACCCGTATGCTGAACTGGGGTGTGCTTCCCGAGCAGGAGGCCCCCAGTTTGGTTTTCACCCCCCAGTTCAGCCCCTGGCTCAAGGAGGCGTGACTCCCATGCAGGAGTCCCCCAGCCTAGTTCCCATCCTACATGGCCTGCCCACCTGTGTGGAATGAAACCATGTCAAAAGCTGATGATGTGCAGCTATGGAGACTGCTCTGAGCCCTCCCTTCTTTCTGTCTCGCTCATTGTCAAAAGCAATAAATCTTAAAAAAAAGATTTGTATTTTAAATATTTGTATAAGCTACAAAGAGAATATTACCATTAGGTGCTATGCAGCATTTTTGTTTAAGTAGTTAAGGTGAATTCTAATTTTTGAGGTTTTTGTGGACTATAATTCAGCCATATTTTCCTACTTTCCCCATAACTATAAGACTTTCAAGATGCACGGAGATCCTAAGAGATATCCTTAATACCTAGATTTCTTTTTTTTTCTCCTGTGTTTTATTTCTTTGCTAACCCTGTTAGGGAAAGCTACCTATATATATTTGCTTCCTGTCTGTTTGTGGCTTGTCATGGTACCTGGTGTTTATATTCATTTTTTTCTTCAGAGTTTTTCATAATGATTTATAGTTTTATAGGGTAGCATGTTCCCAAACTGTGTGTTCATGTCATGTTTTATAGATGTCCCTTTTCTCTATGAAAAAAAATCATTTTATTTTAGAAATCTTTTAAGTAATTAATTACATGCATTTGAATTCCTATTACGGTTTTTGAAAGGTTGCAGCAACTAAGTAAAATTTAAAAATTTTAGCTAGAAATATTATTTCATCTTTCACCAAAAGAAGTTATTGCTACCATCAAGACTTTCAGGACTGGCTCTTTTCATCAGCAGTCGTGCAGGAAAGATGTAGATTGGTATTCAAAGGTTCATTGCTCAGACTCCTTTCTCAGATTCAGTTTTTAGTTCATAAACTTAAGTTAATATATATAGAAACAAAATTACATATAAACTTATTAACCTTCAGAGTGTTCACATCTGATTTATGGGAGTTTTTGGAAAAGAACAGAAAATGTTCAAAATTAATAAAAAATATATAGGAAAATTTTTCAAAACTTAGGGTCTCTATTCTATCAATTGAAAGGACTCACAAACTACAGTAGACTGTCTATTAACTGGTTTGCTGGTTGCCTGAGACTGCTGGTTACTTGAGTCTGGTTAACAGAGCATCTCCTTACATTTATCTGGCATCTACCAATCCTCATGGGTGCTGGTTAACTGAGAGTCTACTGTATTTAGCATAATTAGTGGTAAAAGTTCCCACATCAAGTTATGTCAGAATACTATATATAAAACAAAGCCTCCTTAAGCTTCTGGAAAGGAACTGAGAGTGGTAGGGATAGTGGTGATTGTGGTTGGAGTAGGTTATTTTATATATATATATACAATCTGAAATCATAATAGTATTAGAGTTTTTAGAGTAATACTAGAAATTGCTATATTTATAATTATTAAAATTGTTGATATTATTAACAATTATATAATATACCATGTCAGGCACTATTTTAGAGGCTATTGGGGGGGGGGTAGGGTATCTTTTTTATAGAGAACTTTATTTTCTGAGGCAAAAATTGTGTAAGTTTTCAAGGTATATCTCATATTTCCTATTTAAATTCTCTTCAAGTTGACAGGAAACAACATTTGGGATTTTTGAATATAGGAGTAGGTTTGAGATTATAAATATACCACCATGTTAGATTGCTTATTAACTCTCTAATTTAGACCAAAAGATTACTGAGGGAAAGAAAACCAACTAGTTTTTTTAACTTCAGCTTAAAAAAGGATGATGTAACTTTAAACAAATAAATTTCCATCTTATGTAATATAATCTATCCTTAGCTAGATTGTATTTGTGTGCAAGTTAACAAAGAAGAATTCATTTTTATTACCTATATACATTCAAGGGAATGTAGGGTTAGCTTATTATTATTTTTTGAAGTTTTTATCACTTAAATTAATAACTTTCTTATTTTCAAGCCTGGTCATATTAATTTGTCTAAGTGAATAGATTTCGTAAACAATCCCAGAATTTCAGTGGCTTGAAGTAATGAAGGTTTATTTCTAGTTCATCTTACTGTTCTACTAGTGTTTAAACAACTTACAAACAATGACTCCTCCAACCTTCTAAGACCTCTGAGTATTCTATTAGATTTTCTGTAGCTTGTGGGTATGTGGAGAATCTTAAGTGAGGTTTTAGGAGCCAGGCTTTCCCCCTACTTTTCCTCATATTCCATTGGCTATTACTAGTCCCATGGCTATATATACCCAATGCAAGTAGACCTAGCGACATAGTCTAGCAGTACGACAGACAGTGTGAAAGAACTACACAGTGTAGCAGTCCCTGTTACTGTACAGTATAATGATTCTGTATTTAAAAATACAAATTATAATTAGTTTTGTAGTCTATTCTGATTGGTTATTGGATCAATTTTTTCATGTTCTGAAGCAAGTTATAAATGAACAGTTTTGTGATTAGGTAATGCTTGGTAGTCAATTAGCGTATAAGAACACAGAAGCAGAATTAAGATGATTAATGAGACAGTGATTTTACATATTTTCTTCCTTTGACTAAGGATTTCACATGAAATTCAGCAAGCACAGACAATAAAAGTACAATAGGGAAAGGAAAATTAGGATGAGGAAAAATGGTTCTAGAAAGTCAAGACCATAGAGAAGTAAACCATAGTTACAGTTTGATGATGAGAATTCATATTCACTAGTTAGTAATTAGTGAGTACCTACTGTTAGTTGAGCATTTGTAGAAAATCTGTGGGGAGATGTAAAACAAATTCTGTTAGTAATTATCTTATGTAGAGAAAAATTTAAACAATACATTTTAGCTTTTTATTTTTATAAAACGATCAGGTATGAGAATGTGTATGTATGTATGTATGTGTGTGTGTGTGTATGTGTGTGTGTGTGTGTATGTATGTATATATATATACACACACACACATATACACACACATACATACCAAACTAAGTTTCAAAAGTTAGCAGGTTTTGCAGTCTTAAGTGCAATCAAATTTGGTTAAACACATCAAATTTTTTATACAACTTTGTTTCTCATTTTTTTCTATATTTCAAGACTGAGCTAATAATGTTAACTGATTTTATAATTTAGTCAAATAAGTTTTCAAAGGGTACTTGGCACTGTAATAACAACTTGTTATATTGTAAGAACAATTGGGTCCTCTTTAGGCATTTATAATCCAAAAGAAATGAGATACATGTAATTAGTGTTCAATAAACATATAAACAGAAGAATATAATAATCAGGCTAGCAAATTAGAGGAGAATATTAGGTCAGTAGTTATATTAGTGCAATGGTGAAAAGTTTTATTAGTGTATTAAATGCCTAATGTGTATTAGATATCTATTGCTGCATAACAGATCATCTCCAAATTTAGCATCTTAAAACAAATATTTATGATTTTATAGAGATTGTGAAGGTGAAGAATCCAAGAGCAGTTTAGCTTGTTAGTAATGGTTTAGGGTCTCTCTCAGGAGGTGACATTCAAGCTGTGAGCTGGTTCAGCAGCGTGTGAAGACATGAGATCTGCTTCTCAACTCATGACATGCCTGTTAGCAGGATAGCTTCAGTTCCTCACCATGTCAGCCTTTCTGTAGAACTGCTCATGAAATATGTTTACCCAGAGCAAGTGACCTGAGAGAGCAACTAAGGCTAAAGTGACCAGATTTTAACATTGGTAAAGCGGGACACCATTGACCGGGGAGGGAGGGGGTTCTTGATTAAAAATTTGGTCTATCTCCCGCCGTTCCCTAGCTTGTCGTGCATTCTTCCCCAAAATCGGGACTTTTTTAAAATGCCGCGGGGCAAATTGTTAAAAATTGGGACTGTCCTGCCCAAAGCGGGACATCTGGTCACCTTAACTAAGGCAGAAGCCACGGTGTCTTCTTTAACCAAATCTCAAAGGTGACATATAACTTCTGCCATACATTGATCACATAGATCAATCCTGGTCTGTAGAGAGAGGGAGAGTTACACAAGAATGTGAATACCAGGAGGCAGGAATCACCGGGGACCATCTTGGAAGATAGCTACCACCAATTGAGGTGAACTTTTAAGATATGACTTAGGAAAAAGTGTGGAGGAGACAGAAAAGGGAAATTGTCCCGTAATGCTTGCCCAGCAGGAAATTCGAGTGCAGCGAATCTGCTATTCGTGATGTTGAGAAGGTGGGGTTGGCATTTCCAATTGGAGACTGATAAAAGATAAAAAGTAAACCATTTGATCCAGAAAGCAGTGGAAATAATTTGGAGGATTTTGTGTGATGAAGTGATGTTTACGTAATTGTCAAGGAAGCTTGCTTAAGCTGTGTATATAGTCTTATTGAGTGAAAAAAGAAAAGATAATTTTTTTTTAGGAGTCATCAAAGCAGTTGTGGCAGTCGTTCCTCCAGTGTTACTATTGCTAAAACCACTCTTCAGGTTTTCTACTAAAAAAAAAAAAAGATCTGATCTCTAACATAACTGATTTGGGTTCCAACATGAGCCATGCCTGTAACTTGGTGCTTAAATCCAAAATGGAAAGCACTTAATCATTTCCACTTTTGAAGCTTCTATAGTAAAGCCAAAATGTGACAACATGAATTTATGAGATGGACAAATGTATTTTATCACTCTTGAAAAATTGTTTCAAGAAGTATTAAGGTTTATTTTTGAAAGACAGGCTTCATTGCAGTTATAATATTAGGTGACTTTGAGGTATATATTATGAATACTTTAAATAACATATTTGATTTATACATTAATGTTGATTCTATTAAGTGTAGATTCTATTAAAATATGAATATTTTAATGTTTTCTAAAATTTATATCATAACATTTAAAAATTTAAAAAGCTATCTGGGATTTTTTTATTACCTGCAGGGTCCGAGGTTTCAGGACCCCAGCTTTTGCCAGTGAGAGCACTAAATGAAGTCTTTATTGGGGAAAGCCTATCATCCAGGTACGTTTAAACCTATGATCTTGAGTTTGGAATATAATGCTTTAGTAGTTTTTAGATATTTATTCAATTTCTACAATCTAAGATTTATGAATAATACTGTATAGTAATAGAAATGAAATATTTAATGAAATATTTCTGAAACCTCCACACATGTTAATACATATTAAGAAGTAAGGAGGTTCTATGACCACAAATGTTTGTGCAACCTTAGGTTAAACAAAATACTGCAGTATTTCCTAGAGCCTTTATCATATAGGTGCTTTATAATATTTAAGAGAGTGATATACTTACTAGGAATACATTTGCAATTGATATAAAACTTTTATATAGTCCATATTGAAATTTCCCTACTAATTGTCTTAATAATATCTTCAAAGCTGCTTGTTTTTATCCAGGATCCAATTAAGGATCATGTATTGCATTTGGCCAACATGGTCCTTTTGAATTAAATAAGAATAGGTTCTTGGGGAAGCCAGGATAGCTCAGTGGGTGAAGTGCTTGCTTTATAGCCCCGGGGACCGAGGATCGAATCCCGGTCCATGCAGACCCATATGCTGAACTGGTGTGTGCTTCCCATGAACTGGGAGGTCCCCCGTTCAGTTCTCACACCCTGGTTCAGCCTCTGGCTCTAGGGGGCGGTGTGCCTGCCATTCAGGAGGCCCCCCAGCCCAGTTCCTGTCCTACATGTCCCCCACCTACCTGTGTGGAATGAAACTATGTTGGAAACTGATGTTGTAAACTATGGAGACTTCTCTGGGCCCTCCCCTTTCCTTCTGTCTCTCTCTCTGTCAAAAACAATAAAATAAATCTAAAAAAAAAAAAAAAAAAGAGTAAGTTCTTAGTTCCATCTGTTTTGTCGTTCATTATATTAGTATTTTTTAATTGTCTGAGCCAGTTGATTTGCAGAATATCCCTTATTTTAGATTTTTTTTTTCTCTGCATGGAAAAATGCAGACTAAACATTCTTTGGCAAGAATACTACATAAGTGATAATTGCATTCTTCTTAATGTAACCTAAGGCAAGTGCATTCACAGTTTAAGATTTGTAAACATTATTAGCAAAAAATTAAAGTTAATAAAGTTCTTCATTAGGAGTATATGCAAATACATACGTGTTTTATTACTGACAAAATCTGTATTGTGGGTGTTGAATACTCATATAATTTAGTCTTAAATGATCAGAATTTCTTTTGCAAAATTTTTTTTTAAGATTTATTGTTTGAGAGAAGGTGAGAGACAGAGAGACAAAGACAGAGAGAAGAGGGGAGGACCCACAGTAATATCCATAGTTGTACATTATTAGTCTTGACAGTTTCATTCCACACAGGTAGATGTGGGGCCATGTGTCAGAACTAAACTGGGGGCTTCCCTCATGGGAGGTGAAAACCTCATCGCCATCCTGGCGATTACCAGTTGCATCACAGTTCAGCATATGGATTTGCGTGGTCCGGGGCCAGGATTCGATCCCTGGACCTTGCAGTTTCAAGGCACTCAAGATATTGTGCTAACCCTGCTTCCCCTACAAAACCTCTTTTGTGTAATATTAGTTACCAGTTATAAAATAACTGCCATAATATAAAGTTAATTTAATGCACGGCGTTGTACTTTAGAACTTACTTTCTTATTTTCTTATATGTAAGTAAATTCAGGGTTGAAAGTTAGAGATGAGTACCATTTTCCTGCTTCTAGAACCATGTGACCTTTTGAAGAGCATGTGGTTGATTCCCTAGTTTACTGAGAATTCATATATTCTAAAATTTTGGTGTTTGTAAGTCATATCCTTTTATAAGAAGTTTAATTATGGTAAGAAAAGTTTGTCTTCATTAGAAAAAATATCCACATCTTAGCTAATGACTTAACTTAAGTAGTACTGAAAAGAACAAAGCCAGATTCAAACAATGATTTCAACAATATTTTTCGTGGTAATTATTTTGATTAATGTAATTTAAAATTTATTTAATAAAAATGTGCAGTGCTGTGTGTAATACGTGTTACTAGGGATGTAAAGGTAAACAAGATAAAGGTAATGCCGTCTTAATTTTTTGGAAAGTGGTAAAATACATAATTAAAAAAATTAAAAGTAAAATTTATTTTTCAAAGAAATAAAAATATTTTTAAAGAACTTAATAAAGTAAAATATATATTTAACATAGTAATACATGCTATAGTTTTTTCTTTTGCGATATATCATATTTGAAGCAGTATAGAAAATAATGGATACTTTTATGTGATGGAAGAAGATGTAATTAATTAGTGATGTAATCTAGTCATTATTGCTAAAGACAAGATAGAAGAGAGCAACAACTGTAAATGGGTTGGAGTAAGTCTATTAAAATAAATAGATGACAAAGTGTAAAAATGTTTTGTGAGTCTATGCTTACTCTAGGGAAGCCATTTAATGGCTTAAATTATTCTGTTTGTATATTTTAGAGGTTTTAACTTCTGAGAGCTTTGACTGGTGTTGCTTTATAATTTGTACTTACTAAAAAGTTAAATAACTCATAACAGGAGGAAAACTCAGAGAAATGGATAGACTTTAGGAATTCAGTGAAGTTCCAGTAGGAGGAATTTTTAGATTGAATGCTTTGATTTTCTGTGGCATTAGTGATTTGGTTGGTTTATCTCCTAAATAATATCTGATGCTGCTTCTTTTTTGTTCTTTGGTGCCTCACTTTATATCTTTACTAAGATAAGGACAGCAGTGGGTTGGCTTCTGATGCTACTGAAAATGATTTCACTATTGAAGGTATTAGAACTTATTTTTAAAGATTCTATCACATGTACCGTTAGGCAGAAAAGGAAGTGAACATTTATTGGATGCCTGCTGTGTGTCAGGCACTGTGTATATTGTATATATGACCACATTTAATGCTCATAGCAACTCTGTGAGAAAGGTAGCTGTATTTATTAGTGAAAAAAACTAGATTGAGATTTGGAGAGTTCAAATAATTTGCTCAAGATTATATAATTAGCATCAGAACTGTCACATAAGCTCAGTATTTCTGATTCCAGAGTCTGTGTTGAGGCTTCACTGTGCCCTGAAAATTTAAGTGCCTTGCTTGGAAAATATAAAGTGCAGCAATATTATTCCTGCCTCATTTATAATGTTCTTAGATTTGAGAACATTTTAAAAGCCCAATTTTTTTTTCTTTTATTTGTTCTAACCTAGAATGTCTTATTCTTGGGCTGTAGCAGTGGACAATTTAAGAAGAAGTATACCCACTCTAAAGGGACTGTGAGTTTTATTGCTGCCTTAAAAAAATAATTTCCCTGAAACAAAAATTCTATGAGTTGACTAATCTTGATAAACCTGCATGAGAGAATGATACTAAATTTGCTCATTGTTTTGGGCTCAACATCTCTCACCTGACTATACATTTCTTAATTTCCACCTCTGCTTCTTTTTTTATCCCCACTTACCTCTAATCTTGTTTCTATGTGCTCTGGCATAATAGCAGCCATTTCTATGGATTTAGCTGGCTTGTCTATATATAATGGACTCCTAATGTGACTAAAATTCCTAATTTTCTAAGAGGACTTAACAAAGCTATGAAATAGATAAATGTGAATATTAAGCCTGCTGGTTTTTACTTTTATGAAGAATGCTGACCTCAGAGAAAAAATGAAAAGGAGTTGTATCATGCAAAACCTTCACAGATTTAGGACTTGGCAGGAAAAATTGAAAGGGTTAGAATAAGAGATAAATTATTCATTGAGTGTTAGTGTTTGTAAGTATGTCTAATAATTGTAATTATTTTGAAAAGCTATATTATATTAAGGGTTTATTTTAACTTTGTTATTTGCTGGGAAAAAATAACCCAGGGTTGATCAGTGACACCGTTATTTTAAGGTACAGTTTATAAAATAGGCTTTTGCATGTTTCAAAAGTACTTTGAATAGTTGAAATCATTTTATACATTCATGCAGTTAAAGAATAGTGTAATTTTTGCTGCTGTCAGAAAACACACTTGATTTCATTTTATGAAATACTCTAAGAAATACAAATTTTTTAATTACAGTTTAATTTTATCTCTAGTTTTGTCCACTAGTTAGTACTAGTTGAGGATTTTCTTTAGAACTTAATTATTTCTGTTAGCTTACTATTAATTCAAAAGGCATGTCAGTATGTAAGCTAAGAGACAGAAGTTTAACAGAAACTATTGGTAACTTAAACGATTAGATCCAGACTGATTGATTATGAAGCACTACCTACTGGGAATGAAACTCACCTAAGAATTTTTTAATTTTGATATAAAACTCTATGTTGGATTCCATAAAAGCAGTGGCAGCACTGCTAGGTAAAAATTTATAAGAAACTTGTTTGAAGTGTTATAGTATTGATAGAAAGGAACATATAGATTAGAAGTGATGCAGACATGCAGAGTATTTAAATTTTTTTTAACTTAATCACTGAGAATTAGCATCATGACCTGTGTGCCCACAAGATATGCCTAAGTTAGGATGGTCTACTTAGATTTCATCAGTTCTGAAAAAGACTACGTTTGTCTTTATTTACTGTGAATTGTAAGTTCAGCAAATCCAGTTTTATATTCTTAATTCATAGGGCTTCCTACTATGAGATTTCAGTTGATGATGGCCCATGGGAAAAACAGAAGAGTTCAGGGCTCAATTTGTGTACTGGAACAGGATCAAAGGCCTGGTGAGTAACTTGGGATGTTGCTTATCAACTTTTGTGAAATATTTTAAGTAATGTAATTTATTGTTACCTCATATCAGTGTATCTAAGGTCTCTGATACATAAAAGGTAGCCTGGTGATATCATGCTGGTTGGCACAGTTCCTGCTTCACTCATGGATTGGGTCAGAAGTCTTGCATTGACTTTTTAGATTATAAGGGCAGCCTAAATTTGGTCATTACTTGGTCATTATTGAGCCCATTGCACTAGGTTTGTAAAGAGAAAAAAGAAAGTGAGAAAATGTATTGATACTATGTATTTTTAAAAATGAATATTTTTAATAGTAAAGAAATGAAAACAAAGTACAGTACAAAAAAACATATGCTGGAGGTTTGTGCATTAAAGACCTAACCAGAGATATCCTGGGCCTCTAGTCTCTTGTTCACTCTATAACCTCTTTCTGAGTAGCCTGTTCTTCTCAGTACACATATGCAGATGCCTTCTACACTTGTATCTGCAGGAGTCTTCTATCCTGAGTACAAACTCACATTCTAAAATTAACTAGCAGATAGAATGTTAATAGCATTTCAAAATTAGTGCATTTAAAACTGAGTTTATTGTCTTCAGTTTTCTGCCTGTGTTCCTTGTATTACGTAATATTATCACTGTTTACCCTGAGTTCACATTCTTGAGAAAAATCATTACTCCTCCAAACGTTGCTATTATCTTTGGTGTCCCTAGTCCCCCTCTATACGTTCCACTCTCAAAATGAAATTAGTTGTACTTCTGACATCCTTGACCTCCCACCCCCCTTTTTTCAGTTTCTACTGCTATTTCTTTGGTCCAGGCCCCCATCTTTTTGGTGAATATTCTTTATTCTTCAGGCTGTCATTCATACTACCAACAGAGTAATATTTCTAAAACATAGAATAACTGTACCCCTTCTGTGCTTTAAAACTTTCATTGACTCCTGACTGTGTTCAGATGACTCTGTTGTACAACAACCTAAGGTACTTTCCTGCCTGTTACTGCCCTACCCTAACCCATCAACACAC
>PVKE010027474.1:0-21579 GCA_004027555.1 Craseonycteris thonglongyai | reverse complement strand
CATTTTATTTAAAAGAATTGTATAAAATCAGGATTTTTGCAGCTTGACTTCTTTACATTCATCTTTAGATTTAGTGAATTAGCTCTTAATTTTGCAAATGAAGTAGCAGAGGATCAGAAGTTAAATAATTTGCTCAATAAAATATTGCCAGGTTTTATGCTTCCTACTCTCTCTGCCTCCAGGATATTTTTTTTTTTTTGTCTTTATTATAAATTGTTTTAAAAACAAAAACATTTTTATCAAGAGTAAGTATCCGAGTTTCTTAAATGGCTGCCAGAAACACTGAAAAATAATTACTTAAGGCTGAAATAAATTTACTGATAGATGATTGATAAATGGTCACTTTACATAGAACATTTAATAAAAGTATTAACCATCAATTTGATTTTATAGGTGTAGAATAGAGAGGGCACTGTTGAGACAATTACTAAAGTTAGCTTTTGGGATTGGGCTTTTATCAATCTGAAAGACATGATTAGAAGGCTGAGTTTAGTGTTTATCATATTGGACTACATGGCAATTTTACATTCCATTCTCTGCAATGGAAATATAAATTAAAAAGAAAAAAAACCTCTTCAGGTTACTTTTATTATTAAGTTTTCTATAACACCAGTGTGTACAGTAGCTTTCTCAAAAGTAAAATATTACTTATTATAATTAGTAACAGATGAAACCTGTGGTAATTTTATTTAAAAGGGGCTGATAGGGGAAGCCAGGATGGCTCAGTGGGTTAAGTGCTCACTTTGCAGCCCCGGGGACTGAGGATCGAATCCCGGCCCTGGCCCATGCGGACCCATATGCTGAACTGGGGAGTGCCCCCAGTTCAGTTCTCACTGGGGTGAGACCCTGGCCCAGTTCCTGCCCTGTGCAGCCCTACGCCCACCTGTGGAATGAAACTATGTGGAAAAACCAATGATGTGCAACTATGGAGACTGTTCTGGGCCCTTCCTCTTCTCTCTGTCTCTGTCTCTCTCTTTCTCTCTCTTTGTCAAAAACAATAAAAATAAATCTTTAAAGGGGCTGATATATTTGTGAGATTGTATTATTTATTTAAATAGTATGTTCTTTTTATTGTTGATGTAAACTAATACTGACCTTGCTTTTAGAGTTACATATTTCAAAGAAAATTTAGTTTACTTAAAACATCTTTAATTAAAATTATTTAAATTGTTTTTATGTTTCTTCAGTATTAACAAAAAGGGGGAATAAGTCATTTTTAGAGTATGATATTTTTTTTTAAGATTTATTTTTATTGTTTTTGACAGAGAGAGAGAGATACAGAGACAGAGAGAAGGGGAGGGCCCAGAACAGTCTCCATAGTTGTACATCATCGGTTTTTTCCACATGGTTTCATCCCACAGGTGGGTGCGGGGCTGCACAGGGCAGGAACTGGGCCGGGATCTCATCTTGGTGAGAACCTAACTGGGGGAACTCCCCAGTTCAGCATGTGGGTCCGCACAGGCCAGGGCAGAGATTCGATCCTCAGTCCCTGGTGCTGCAAAGTGAGCGCTTAACCCACTGAGCCATCCTGGCTTCCCCCACCCATTGTAATTTTTATATTGAAGTGTGATTAATATATGTCTTACTAGTTTTGGGTGTACATTACAGAAATTCGATATTTAGATACATTAAAAAATGATTACTACAGTGACTCTAGTTACCATCAGTCATTATTGATAGTTTGTATATTGTCCTTGTATCCTGTGACATTGCTAAGTTCACTTTTTCATTGTAGTGGCTCTTTGTAGATTGAGAATTTTCTAGGCAGACAATTATATCATCTGTAAATAGAAAGTTTTATTTCTTCCATTCTAATTTGCATGGCTTTGGTTTTCTATTGTACTGAAGAGGGGCTCTTTAGAATGATGTTAAAATGGAATGAATACTATGTATGCGTGGACTTTCTTGCCTTATTATCTTAGAAGGAAAGTAGTATTTTTTTTTACTGTTAAGTATAATGTTATCTAGAATTTTTGTAGATACTTTTATCAGTTTAAGTTATGTTCTGCTTCTAGTTTGCTGAAACTTTTTATTATAAATGGATGTTGGATTTTGTCAGATGCCTTTTCTGCATTGATTGAGATGATCATGTGGTTTTATTTTTGTTTTTGTTTTTTGTTTTTTTTTATTTTTGACAGAGAGAGAGATACAGAGACAGAGACAGAGAGAGAACTGAACTGGGGGAACTCCCAGTGTCAGCACATGGTTCCGCACGGGCCAGGGCCGGGATTCGATCCATGGTCCCCGGCGCTGCAAAGTGAGCGCTTAACCCACTGAGCTATCCCGGCTTCCCCTCATGTGATTTTAGACCGTTGATATAGGGAATTACTTTGATTGACATTCACATGTTAAGCCAGTCATATTTAGGGGATAAATACCACTTGATCATGATATATTCTTTTCATATAGTGCTATATTTGATTAATATTGTTGAGGATTTTTATACCTGTGTTTATAAGGGATTACTAGTTTACTTTTCTTGTTATTTCTTGGTCTGGTTTTGCTGTTCATTAGGATAATTGTGGCCTCATAGAATGAGTTGGGAAGCATTTTCTCTTAAAATTTTCTGGAAGAATTTATATATAATAGAGTTGGTATTATTTCTACTGAAATGTGTGATAGAACTCATCAGTGAAAAAGTCATATGAGCTTGGACTTTTCTTTTTTTGAATTTCCTTAATACCTATAAGACTATTTAGGTTAATCTATTTTTGAGGGGTAGCTTTGTAGGTTATATTTTTTATTTTACCTACTTTATCTGTTACTCATATTTATCCATTTTATCTATGTTAATTTAATCAAATGTATGGGCATACAATTTTTTCATACTTTTTTATATCTTTAAAATCTAAAGGTCTGAAGTGATTTATTTTTTTCTGTTTCATTATTGATATTAGTAATTTACTCTCTCTCTCTTTTTGTTTAGTAAGTTTATCAGTACGAGGGTGGGCTGATAAATTTCGCCAAAGAAATTTAAAACTGAGGCCTTGGCTGGGAAGGTGATCCCTTATGGCGGTATTCCGTGGACTGCCTATTGTTTTCAGGGTCATAATGATGGACCCAATTTTTATCGCCTGTAATGATCTTTAAGAAGTCCTCATCTTCTTTTTCAAAAATTTCAAAAAAATTGAAGAGGGGAAGTCGGGATGGCTCAGAGGGTTAAGCACTCACTTTGAAGCCCCGAGGACTGAGGATTGAATCCCGGCTCTGGCCCAGGCGGACCCACATGCTGAACTGGGGTGTACTTCCCAAATGCGGTGAGGCCCCCAGTTCAGTTCAAAAAAAAAAAAAGATTGAAGAAACTTTTTCTGTTGTTAACAGTTCAATAACAGCATGCAGTTTCAACTGAATGTCTGAACTCTCTTTCATTTTGATGTGCACTGGGTGAAAAATGTAAGCATCTGTGTGTGCAAGGTCAAGGATGATGGAGGAGAGCTACTATGTGACTACACAGAACCAATTATATCCACATATGTCTCATGTAACACAAAAGAAATATTACTGTGGAGGCAAAATTTATCAATCCACCTTTGTATTATTGTATTTTCAAAGAAGCCAGCTTTTGGTTTCATGTTTGATTTTTGGAAGATATTTTAACTGAATACAGAATTCTAGGTTGATATACTTCATGTAACTTCTGTTTATCTGGTGGATTAATTTTCCTCAGAAAAACCTTTCTTGACAACTTCTCACACAGATTATATCAGGTTCAGCCCTTAAGTTCTTTCATGGTCCTCTGTTTTTGTCTCATATATGCTAGTTATACAATTACAATTAAATAATTGGTTTTTTTTTTTGTATTTTACTTCCTCTAGAATATAAGCTCCATGAAGTCAGGAACCATTTCTTTCTTGTCCACAGTATATGCCAGGGCTTAGTTAATAAATATTTGGTGAATGAATAAATAAATCTGGAAAATAATTTATTCACTGTAATCAGTGAAGCTAGTGACAGAACTACAGTATTGCATAAATGTGATGAACATCTGTGACTAGCTTCTGTGGAAATTATTTTAGGAAGTTAACGAATGAATGACAGCCTCCTTAGAAGGCTAAACTAGGAGAAATAGATACTGAAATTAGAAAGTCTTTGGAGATAGATTTGTACTTTGTAATGAAGACAAATATGACTCTCAGACATGACTGCAGTGAGGTCATGGAGTATAGATGCAGGTCTGAGGGCAAAATTGTTTTTTGTGAATTTATCATTTAAAAAATTTTTGTCTTTACTCCTTAGCCTGAAATGAAAGGAAAAGAGTATACTGAGGACTCATTTATTTATTTATTTAATTTTTAAGATTTATTGTTTTTGACAGAGAAAGAGACAGTGATACAGAGACAGAGACATAGAGAAGAGGGAGGGCCCAGAGCAGTCCCCACAGCTGTATGTCATCAGCTTTTGACATGGTTTCATTCCACACAGGTGGGCGGAGCCTCCTGCTTCGGAGGCACACCCCCACAAACTGGGGCTGAACTGGGGGCATCCCACATGGAAAGCTTTCCCAGATCAGAACCAAAATAGGGATCTCCTGCATGGGAAGCACAACCCAGTTTAGCATATGGGTCTGCATGGGCCAGGGCTGGGACTTAATCCCTGGTTCCCAGGGCTGCAAAGCTAGTGCTTCATTAACCTGCTGAGTCATCCTGGGTGGCCTCCCCTGAGGGCTCATTTATTAATGCATTGTTTACAAGGTCAGTGAAAAATTGCAATGAAGATACGGAAATGGTGGTATAAATAAATACTTTAGACCTCTAAATTAAGAGTAGCGAAAGGTTATTCATAAATATTTTGTTAATGATAAAAATTATGTGGTTATATAGAATTTCCCTCCTTTTTAACCATTGCTTTGTAACAAAGATGTGAGATATTTTTATAGCCAAAATTTTCTGATTGCTACCTTAAGAAATGTGAATGCAGAGCTTACATTGCCAAATAACTTCTGTCCTCTCTGATTTTTCACTCTAAAACAAGCTCACTTAAAGCAATTTCATAATTTTCTAGAGTTGGGGAGTCAACAAACTTCTTTGTAAATAGCCAGATAGGCAATATTTTATCCCTTGAAGTTCATATGGTATCTGTTGCAACTACTCAGTGTGGCTGTTGTAGCATTATAGCATCCATAGTCAGTCTATGAACAGATGAGCTTTACTGTGTTCCAATAAAACTTCATTTATGGAAACTGAAATTTGAATTTGAAATAATTTTCATGTGTCATGAAATAGTCTTCACTTAATTTTTTTTTCCCCAATCATTTAAGAATGTAAAAGACAACTGTTTTTGGCTCTTGGGTTTTATAAAAACGGATGTCAGGCCAGATTAGACCCTCTAGCCATAGTCTTCCGACCCTTGTCCTAGAACTTCAGCTATGACTCATATTCTCATAGTCTAGCCTCTCTCCTGGGTTTTATAAGATTTCCCAAGATCCACTGAATATCACCATAAATTAAACATGACAGAAATTAAAATAATTTTGCCTTCCTTGTCATATACCTGTTTTTCAACTTACAGATCTTAGTTAGTAGCACCTACATTCACCTTACTGATTGTATAGAAAAGGGGCCTGAGACTGCTTTCCTATATAGGCCTTCTGATGGGGTTGGCCCTTGGCTGGTGTCTAGGAACTTGGGTTTCTGGAATGTTTCCAGTATTTCCTAACTGATAGGTATAGTTTACTGTGCCTAAACTGTTTGCACAAGCAATGTGGTTTATGCTAAACACCTACTTTCCTTCTGGGAGTTTGGAATTGTAGTTTAGGCAGAGGGTTCCAATGTGATCTACCCCTAGTAAAAACCCTAATAAAAGCCTTGGGTTATGAGTCTCAGTCTCAAGTCAACACTGGAGCATGTCCTATATGATTGTAGAGAAAGAGGATTCTAGGAAGTTTACACCTGGTTTCCTCTGTACTTTGCCTCCATGTGATGATTTTTCCTTTTCTGATTTTGCTTTGCATCCTGTCATTGTAATAAATAGTAGTCATTAATATGACTATATGCTGAGTCTTGTGGGTCCTCCTAGCAATTCGCTGAACCTGGGGCTAGTTTTGGTACCCTCAACACATTGATCAAACCAAAACCCTGAAAGTCATCTTCAGTGCTTCTTCATTTCTCATCCAAATGCTTATGCCATAACTCCTAAACAGCTCTCAAATGATTCTTCCTGCTTCAGTCTTTTTGTTTTTCCTTTGATTCAAATCCTAATCACAATGCAATATATTCTTTAGTGCTTGCCTTCATTACCTACCTACATGGTGTCCTTATTCATTGCGAGGCAAGTGCTCAACTGCTGAGCTATCCTGGCATCCTCACTTTTCTTAACCAGAGAGTAAATTAGTATACATCTTTAAGAACTTTGTTTCTAATTTGAAGTCTTTTTTGTTCTAGGTAGCTTAGTGTTTCCTTATGTGTTGCTTTTGTGCATTCCATTTTTATCACATTATATTTAAGTTATTTGCTCCATTTGTCTACTCTCTTTTTAGACTGGAATCCTTGGAAGGACAAGACAGGATCTTGTTTGTTCTAGCTCAGGGCCTGGCATTTAATAGATGGTGTTCAGTAATGTGTTTTCAAGAGCCCAAAGTAATTTGTCTTCCAGTTGATACTATTAAGTGAAGGAAGGAACGGGTGATGTGGGAATAATATATTTTCTCCTCAAAAGTTTGGTTTCAGAGAAGTTTATAGATTAAAATGAGAATGTATAAATTAACCAACCCATAATTGCTTACAAAATAGATCTACATGAGGGTACAGAAAATGAAAAATCAATTGCAAATCTTTTTTGTTTTATTATAGAACAGAACTTCACTACATTTGCATTATTATTTTATTTAGGTGGAAATGGATATAGTTGAAAAACTGGTAAAAATGATACCTTGTGAGCATGAAGATCTGCTGAACATCACTCTCCGACTTTTACTAAACCTATCCTTTGACACAGGACTGAGAAATAAGATGGTACAAGTTGGACTGCTTCCTAAACTCACTGCACTCCTAGGTATGCTTTTTAAAAATTAATGATAGTGTTGCTAGGAATTTCCAATATCATTGGAAAATTGAGCTCTGTGTTGAAAAGTTGGCTGAACAAAATTATTATGCATATGTTCTTTGATGGGAAACTTAAAAATAAACAGAAAGGATAAAAAATGACATGTGCCAGGATTTCCATGGTGCTATAGAATGCAATGGAATAGAAACTGTTACCTCTGACTTCATTTTCCCTTGTGAAAGTGAATCCAAAATGTAACTGCAAAAGTAGTACCAGCAAGAAGGTAAAACTGTTTTCTCTTTAGCAAGTTTTGAAAAGCAGATAATCATTTAAGTTCTTATATTCTGCCACACTTTTAAAATACTGACAACGACTACATAAATTTGAGAAGCCTTTTGTTATTAAGTAAAAAAGGCCTTTTTATATAGCATGAGTTGTATTGGAGGAGTAAGTTTATAACACATTTTCTTACTGCTGTAAGCAAGATACCTATATATATAGCAAGGATAGATTCAAATGTTAATACTTCAGTGCTCATACATAATACTTCTTAGCAGAGTATTAAACTCCCTTTATGATCTGTTCATTATCTACCTTCATAGGCACCTATTACTCCCCAACATATGTTTTATATTTATACTATATCCATACTGAACCTCTTACAGTTCCCTTAACACGTTGCGTACAGCGTGGTTTAAAACCCTCATACCCCTCTGTTCCAGCAGGTATTTAAATGAGACCACGTTGAAATGAACTCTTCTCTTTAAAATGCTATTGCTTCCATATTATTTATAACTTTTCAATGAAATTTTTTGTACTTACTCACGTAAATTTATCCATTGATAATATTTGCTCGTTAAATATCAGCCAAACCTCATTAATTAAATAAATCTTGCAAAAAATAAAAGGTCAAGTGTAAAATCGAGAATTCTCGTTACCCATCCTTAACGCATGGCTCAGGAAAAAAATGAAGATTCTCGTGATCCGTACGCAATGTGTTAACAAACTCTTTTATACCTGCTTTTACGAAACATAATTTAATTACTCATAAGATACCAATTTTATATTTTGTTAAATAGAATTTGGGGATATAAGATATCATATTCAATGCATAAAATCTCTTCTAGAGCTCAATTTCTGAAGTTAGACTGTCTGTTTAGAATTGTGACTGTTTACTTCTAGCCATGCCACATTGGCCAAACTGTTTCTAAACCCTGATTTTTTCATCTCTAAAATGGAGACAATAATTATAACCAACTTAAGGTTCTTTTGAGGGTTAAATGAGGTATTGCATGCAAAGTGCTTAGGACTAGTACCTAACACATTGTATTTTCTTAATGTTAACTATCGTTTTTCCTATCAACATTATCATCATCATTATCATTATTTGATGTAAAGTGGACAATCTATAATTATTTCTGACTTATCTTTCTCTGAGTACAAATACCCTTCTCATAGATATTAGATCTTTGTTGACAGACTAGGTAGCTTATATATTTTTACTTCCCTGTGATATGTGTACAGTTTAATTCAGTTCAGTAAAATGTTCATAATATTCTATGGCAAAGCACAGTACTAAGCACTCTAGAGGAGCATTTTTCGATCTAGGTAAATGGGAATTCAAAAAAGAGAATGTTCCCACATTGGTACTTCATAGACAAAATGCCACTTGAGATGAACATTAATGATTTGTCATTTTAACAAGGTGACATTTATAAAGGAAGAAGAACAGAGACTGTGAAAAGTATTTCAGATAAAGTGATCAACATTACCTGAGGCATAGATGGCACTAGGTCAGTACAAGGAACAATAACTAAGAAAATAGTAGGAAATCAGTTTGAAAAATAGGTTTATGTCTTTATGTGGAATTTTGAAGTTTAAGGCTATACCAAGAAGTAATACTTAATATAGTTGATGGTGGGAATTATTGTAGGTTTTTAAGTTAGTTGGGTCATAGTCAGAGTACTGCTTTATGGAAATTAATTTGACATAATTCTATTGGATGAATTAGAACTAGAGTCTAAAGATGAGAATAGTAACCTGTTGTAACAGCAAGAAAGTAAAGAAAACCTCCATTAGGGTAGAAATAGTACATCATGTATGAGGCAAAAGGAAAGGGCAAAAGAGATTGTATAATACCATAGGTAAAATTAATATGATGTTGTTACTGTCTGGGTATGGGTAATGACAGAGAAAGATTTCATAAAACTCAATGATTATTAGACTGCTAGTGCCAGGAATAGAAATAGAAAAGTGTGAAGGAAGTAGTTAGAGGGTGTTGGTGGTAGGTTTAGTTTGAGACATGTTGGAGTCAACATCTTAGATGAAGTGAGCGTATAGAAACAGGTCTACAGCTCAGGAAAGGTAAGGGTTAAAAAAGAAACTCTCGTTCAATAGGTGAATAAAAATGTACAGAGGAAACTACTAAAGGAGATATAACAGAAATATGGTTATTTTTCAGCAAATACATGAAAAATACAGCAAGTTTAGGCTGTTATTAAAAAGCATTGATACTAGACTCTAGTAAAAAAAAATGAAGCTTTGAGTAAGACGAGTGACTGAAAACTTTTTTACCTCTTTTTGAGTCATTCTGTCAAAGTGTTACTTCACTTTCTTTGAAATATTATGAATTCCTAGGACATCAAATTTTACTACTATAGGGAGAATAAAAAGCTGGTGTTATTCTAACTTTATATCGGTAGAAATAGATGATCTTGAATTTTCTATTAATAACTGTTCTTGGCTGATCTGTAAAAATTAATTGAAAGCAAAGTGATTCTATTGAGATGTTTATGCTTAGCTCACCTTAGTAACTTCTTGGCTTAGCTTTCTATGGTAAATAAAATAAATAGATGGTGGTTTAACATTTCTCATAAAAATACAAAAATTATCTTGGAAAATAAATTGGAAAAATGTACAAAAAATTGTTGTGATTTGAACAATTATTAAAAGCAAAGAGGAAGTTGGTTATAGCTCAGTTTTTTTTTTGTTTTGTTTTTTTTTTGCCATGTTAGAAACCAATATTCATTTATAAACTTATGAAAACTTTTGATCTATCTGAGGATCAATAAATGGGCTCTAAAATCATTTCTGTTGAGGTAAAGATTCAGTATATCTATTCTTTTTGTCCCCTCTCTTTTGTTGCTCACAATAAATTTAATTTTAACTTAAGCAGTTTATTTTCATCCAGTGTTCATATATGCCTTTTGCTTATTAACTTCTTTGGTTCTTTCTTTTCATTCTATTTATAAGCCATGGAAGCAATGGCAGTCACACATAAGAAACAAAAGAGAATATCTACTAATATTCCAGGATCGAGGAAAGGGAGAAAATGTACACATTGAAGAAAAATTAATATATAATAGAGAACTGTGCCTTCAACTTCTACAAAGTGCTTTCAAAATGTCTAATTACAAGTTTACATCTATTACTTACTTTACATTCTTTTATTTTAATGGCACTATTATTTTATATTCTTTTTCATTTAAATTATGAGTTTTAATAAGCTTTTCTAGACTCTTTATAAGGTAAGCCTATGAAAAAAACATGTTCCCAATTTCAAGTAACTGATTCAAAATGAACTTTTGGAACATAATCATTTTGTAAACTTTGTTTTAGCACATCCCCAAAATAGCCCTTTTATCCATCACTTCCCAGGAAAAACCTATCTAATAAATCTGTTAGGAAGACAAGGCTATGATTATTAATAAACAACCCTAATATCTTAGTAGCTTAAAATACAACAAAGGTTTATTTCTTGTTTATATATTTATGTCCATTATGGGTGAGTAGAAAGTGCTGGCTCATGTGAGCATCAACCAAAGACACAGACTGCCTGATAAAGCGAGAAAATGGATAATTGCCAACTTCTCTTAAAGGCTTCCTCTCTGAGGTGACAAATACTATTTTTATTTCCATTTCCATTGATAAAATCATATCATATGGCCATGCTGAACTTTAAGGGGTAAGCAAATGCTTGGAAGGATTCAAACTGGAACGTTGGTGAGCAAGCAGCTTAATGATTCTGGAAGGTATTTTTTAATTTTTCTGAGTTTTAGCTGAGTTAACCAGAATCTCTTAAAAGGTACATCCTGAGACATTACAGCAAATACTTCCATCTATAGTATATCTAGCAACTAACATAGCACAGAGCACGTTGATTAAAAGCTAGAATTATAACTTGGAATATTGACTTTATAGTCAGTAGTGATACTGTACAAAGTACGTAACCTGTCAGTTTTCTCATCTCCAGTATGTAGATAATAATTATACATATTCATAGGGAAGGGTTAAATGAGATAATGCAGTAAGTGTTAGGAAATTATACATATGTGAAATTATTATAAAAATGCATAGAATGCAAACAATAGATATCCAGAAATGGGTCTTTTTTGATAAGATTTCCAGGCTTATATCATTAATGGTATTTAATCATTCTGTATGATGGTCTTTTCAAAATTAATTACATGTTTATTTTCTTAAATGTTTTCTTGATTTTCCTAAAGCTTGACCATAATGATTTGAACATAATTTAAATTTTTATTGAGAAGCAGTATAGTATGGTAGTTGAAACCACAGTCTTTGGAGTCAGAGAGCCTGGGTTCCAGTGTTGTATGAGTAGCTATTGTTTTTATTATCATTGATACAACTTTGTAATTTTGAAGATAGTTTATTATACAAGGCTGCAAATATTATTGTGCTCAAGTATTTCCCATTGCTGATTGGCTCCCGAATGCCATGTATTTTTAATTTTTATATATAGTTTTTGTTTTCCCTTCTTGTTCTTGGCTGTCACTTCTCATTTTTTCTGTACCAGCAGCAATTCTATAGCAGCAGTTTTCCTCTCCTTTAATGATATATTTGTAATCTCCTGTGGTCTTGGAAACTGACAACTGAACTTATTTGAAGTATATATTTTGTTAAAAATGAATTCCAAATGAATGCCCAAAGGGTTCTTCTTCCTAGTAACGTTTATTGCATGGACTTTGCAACATTTTTTTTGACTGTGAAGAAACTTGTTTTGCTTGATTGTGTTCTGTGCTATGTTCAAAGAAATTACATTTATTGTATAAGTGATTACTTGATAAGTAATTATGAAAATGTTTATTTTTATGTAAATGTTACTGGTGTAGAAAATTAAATCATTAACTCCTAACACAATAAACTAAACTTCTCAATTCAGTGATTTAGTGATAATTTGGTATCTCTGATCTTTGGCCATTATGATTATATAGAAGTTGTAGTAAGGAAGCATTATAGAGAAGATAGATTTTAAAAAGATAGAAAGTAATTTGTCTAGAGCAGAGACTTTCATCTTTTACCCCAGTCTATAGTAAGATATATTTTACATTGCAAACATGTGTTTGTGATGTATGTATATATGAATGTGCATATATCTATATGTGTATTAACATACATTATATTTTATTTTGATACACTGTTTGTTTAGTGTATGTTGTTTTTTAAATGTCCACAAAGAAGTATTTACCATTTCTATGTATATAGTGCATTATATTTTCAATTATTTTCTATTTTTTTTATTCTACTTATGACTTACTCATTGATTTTATGTTCTCTGATTTTGATGATCAGTTGAAAAATGTTGAACTAGTAAAGTTAACACACTTCTTTTCCTTCAAATTTTTGGAAATACTACTGTCTTGAACAGTTGATAATCTGAATCACTCTAGTCTTTTGCATATACTTGGACTGATGACATGGAAATGAAAAGTTGTTTTTTTTTATAGAAAAAAACCTATAATTCAGATATCTAAAGGATTTGGGCTGCATTATTTTACTATAGTTATAGAGAAGGAATTAAAGAGCATGCAGTAGAACATGAGTGGTCAGTTTGCTTTTCTCAGAAATAAATTCATTGTTTAGTATATGTTCACATTGACAGATGAATTTAAAAAAAAATCCATTTTATATATAGAAAGTTTTAATACTTATTTTTTGAAAGATGCCAGAAATGCAAAAGCATTTTTGTAGGGCTATACATATGGTAGAACTTTTCAGAAGTGATTTTTAAGGGATGCTGTTTTAACTGGAAATGCTATCAAATTTTAAGTAGGTTTTCTTTATTATTATTTGGGGACCACATAACTGAAAAATCTTTTTATACTTACTAATAGATTACTTTAACTAGAGTACAATGAATCATGAATCTTTCAGGTTCTAATAAAGCTGAACATTTAATCCCCTTCTCTTGTATCTTGAAACATTTAACTAGTACATTGCGACCCCTGCTGTTATGAGAATTGCTGAATAACTGAAAAAATATATATATATTTATAAATACATATTTTATAAATATATATTATATAAAATATAAATATTATATATTAAAATTGAGTAAGTTTTTATAATTTGAATAATTATTAAAGGTAAAGGAGAAATTGCATTACAGTTCAGCTCTTTTGCCATGTGAGGCTCTGAGAGAACTGTAATTCAATATTACCAAAATTTATTTTAATACTGTTTTATCATATAAAACATTTTATTTTAGGAATTTTGAATTTAATTTTTTCCCTTGACATCACGAACAAAAAGAGAAAAAAATTTTAGAAATTATTATTTAAATTTTTTTTCTCCACTTAATCTTTTTTTTATTTTTTATTTTTAAATTTACTGGGGTGACATTGGTTGATAACAATTATATAGTTTCCAAGTGTACAACTCTCCACTTAATCTTGAAAGTGATGGATTTGAATAGTATTGATCTTTAATGAGGCATAGAGAATGGCGTTCTCTCTCAAAATGTTTCAAAATTTTTGTTTGGGTTCATGGAAAACCTTATATCTATATATCACTTTGTTTTTCTTTTCTTAAATATCACCAAAATTACTCATTTCTTATTTCATTTTGGATACATTTTCCTAAGATTTCATAAGAATCCTAAACATATCTCTGCCTATTTCAGTATCAATTATAAATCTTTTCCGTTTGCTTCATCCCTATACTTGACAAGTTTCTTATGCCTGGGAACTATGTTATCATCTGGAACACCTATCATAGCCAATACTTTCAGCAAATGTGAATAACTACATGCAAATTGAATTGGACCTAGAAAGCTTGGCTTTACTTATCTAGTTGTTAGACAGCTTGTTCAGGTTTTCATGATACTGAGTTAACTTTTTCGAAGTATTTAAAGATTTTTTTTGGCCCATCTAAGAATCAGATCATTAAAAAATATATATTCCCTTGTCACAAGTCCTTAAGCCATTTGACCTTGATGCGTCTCAAGAGTGCTTCCTTATGTCAGAATATCCTGGGTTGAGAGATGGCAAGGAAATTCCTTGTCATAGTGTATTCTTCAGTTCCCTGGAAAATGCATTGGTAGTGTTTCAAAAGTAACTTGAAAAGCAAAATTTTTCTAGCTTTTTGTCTGATGAACCAGACAAATAATGTTTTTGCATCTCTCATTTGCTTTGGCTGAATGTTTCTTAAGCTGAGTATTTGTGTTTGGGGATGATTAGCACAGAAATAAGCATAAAAACACAGCAGAAATGTATTCTTCAGAAGAGCCTAGTTCATCACAACATTGGTTTGTATATGTGAGGGCTTAAATATCACATACTAGACAGTGTATTATAAAGTGCATACCTAATGATTTTATTAAAAAGCTGTCAGATTTCACTGGTGAACTCCTTTAGACAGTTTTGAATATTTTAACACTGTTTTTATCCTTTGTGAATTATATTAATATGTATTTAAATTGAGTAGCTTATGAGTTTTTATGTCAGCTTTTTAATTTTTAACTTGGTTTTCAAAGTAATTTAAATTCAGAGGAACAGGTCTTATAAAATAATACAGGTCTTATTTTACATGTGAATTTTTGCATTTGTTAAAATAAGAATAACTAATGATTAGGCACATTAGGTCACTATGTAAATTACAAGCAATCACCGTTTTCCACAATTTCTCTGCTAATTTGTAAGTCTTCCCTGTTTATTAGGAGATTGTAGTGATTCAATGGTTAGAGCATCATCAGTTTTTTAACTTTTGGTCTCAGGACCCCCTTCACGTTCTTAAAAATTATTGAGGACCCCCAAAGAGCTCTTGATTATGGGAGGTTATATCTATGGATATTTATTGTATACAAAATTAGACTGAGAAAATTTTTAAATATTTATCTAAAAATACAAAACCTGCAATATGTTGACATAAATATTTTTTATGGCAAGTAATATATTTTTCAATACAAAACTTAGAAGAATGGCGTAGTTTTACATTTTGCAAATCTCTTTAAAGTCAGGCTTAATGGACAATACCTGGCTTATATCTCACTCAACAGCCTGTTGTGATATCATGTTATGTATGTCATGTATATGATGTCATGTACCCTCTTCTGAAAGAATGAGAGTTTAAAAGAGGAAAATGACCTATCAGTATTGTTATAAAAATGATGTGACTTGTGGATCCCCTTTAGGGGTCCTCAGAGTACACTTTGAAAACCAGTGAATTAGAGTATTTCTTTACAGCTTTTAATTTCTATTAACTGAAAACACTCCTGGTAGTAATGATTCATCAGGAGTCTCAAATTAGCTGCTTAAATCTAGCTAGAAGACATGTTTTATTTTGCATATATATATTACTACTTTTTAAAAGTTTTATTCAGTTTATTTGGGGTGACATTGGTTCATAAAATTATATAGGTTCAAGTGTACAATTCTATAATACATCATTTGTAAATTGCATTGTGTGTTCACCAACCAGTCAAATCTTTTTCCGTCACCATATGTTTGAACCCCTTTACCCTTTTCTACCCCTTAAACCCCTTTCCCTCTGTTAACTATTATACTGTTGTCTGTGTCTGTGAGTTTTGGTTTGTTTGTTTGTCTTGTTTTCTCACTTGTTACTTTCAGTTTTATATTCTACTAAAATTTATTTTCTTAATCGTATACGATTTGTATATGTAGGTATGACCCAAACCCTATCATTCCCCTAGAACAGGGGTGTCCAATCTTTTGGCTTCCCTGGGCCACATTGGAAGAACTATCTTGGGCCACACATAAATTACCCTAACACTAACGATAGCTGATGAGCTAAAAAAAAAATTGCAAAATAATCTCATGATGTTCTAAGAAAGTTTACGAGTTTGTGTTGGGCCACCTTCAAAGTTGTCCTGGGTCACAGATGACGGTTTGCTGCAAATTGTACTAGAAGAACCCTTATTTTCTCTTAGACTTTTAGTTCTATTTCTTGCCTTGCTCTTTGAACATTTGAATATTCTACCACTAACATCTCAGAATCAGTTTTGTCAATTTCTTTGGTGTTTTGTGAAGGGAGTGGGGAGTGTAGGACTGGAGATGGAAGACCCTAAGCACAGAGGGATGACAACAGCACACAGTAAATTCTAGGTGGTTACCAATACTAGACTTTGAATGCTGTGCCTAGCAATCATACTACAGTTTCTTTGGTCATTTCCCTACCCTCTGAGGTGAGAATTTCACTTCTCTACCTTCTCATAATCCAGTCTCTTTCTTGTTCTCATCCTTGTGCTCAGCTCATTACCTTGTTTTGCTTCCTGTTTCACTGAGTCACTGAGAATATAGAAGCTGTCAGGAGAGAACTTCCATGTATTCCTATTGCCACACTTACATTGCTTCTCTCCCATCATCATGGATGAACTTGCCCCTGCTCTTGCCCTAGGCCAGCACCCCGTCCCCATGCCATTCCCTTTCACTCAAATTCCCTGCTCCAGCGGTTCTCTCTTACTGATTTTTTCCTCTCTAGTAGAACATTGCCATTGACATACAAAATATGCCATTATTTCTTTTAATGTAACAATAACAATTCTTCACTCTCATTTTACTCATTTATCTTTCAGTTCTTATCCCATTTCCTTTCTTCAAAAGATTGTCTTCCATTCCTCTCTTCCTTTTCATATCCATTCATATCCTTTCTTGTCTGCTGTCTGCCCCTCTCTCCCTTGTCTTGTGGCTCCTCTCTCAATTCCCTTCTTCACTGTTCTATACTATTTTTAATTGTTCCCAATCAGGCTTTTAGATTTCACCCTCCAACCCCCCTTCCACACATACACATAACTCATCACACTACTATGGTCAAGTTCCAGTGACCTCCGCATTGCTAAATCCAGCAGTCAATCTCCAGGATTCATACTACTCAACCTATGAGCAGCACTGGATATAGGTCTCTCTTCCTTTAGCTTTTTTCATTGGTTTTCTAGGACGTAGTGCTCTTCTTGTTTTTCTCCTAAGTACCCAGACCTTCTCAGTCTCCCCTTCTGCTTCCACATCTCTCCCATCTCTAAGTCTTAGAATACAACTCTTCCCTCCCCCACCACCCAACTGAGTCCTTAGACTTTTTCTCTGTTCTGTACTTACTCCTTTGATGACTTCATCCATTCCATGTAAATATTCTGCTTTTACTTACATAAATAAAAAGATGATAATTTTAGTCTCTTCTCTGATTTTCTTACTCCAGACATTACCACTTGGATGTCTTATAAGTATCTGAAATTTAACATATTCACATTAAAGCTCTTGGCCCTTGCCTTCCTGCCTTCTCCTATTTTCACAGTCTTTTCTGTCCCCACAAATGACATCTTCCTCTTTGGAGTTAACTGACCAAAACTGGGCCAGTTTTATCCTTAACTCTTCTCTTTCCCTTTTCTCTACATCAGTTTTTCAGATCAGTCAACTCTATCTTCAAAATACAATTTTTATCACCCTGGTCCCAACCACCATCATCTACTCAAAGTATGGCCCACAAACCAATGTAATGAGCAAATCCAGAAATTGAGAATAAGCATTTAGACTTTTATAGCAGCTTAGTCAAATAATACTGTATATACCAAATGTAACAATAGAACGTTTGAACTTCTATTTTCAATGTCTTTTGTTTAATTTCACTTTTATTATACTTTACAAAAGTATTAGTATTTGACACATTGGGAAGAAAAACAAAAACTTGGCCCTACACTACAGATAGTTTGAGAAGCACTATTCAGATAGATGAAATGACAGGTTGAGATTAGCATTCTATTCTTTTAAAGCAGGGGTCTCCAAACTACTTCCCGCAGGCCGCATCCCTCTCATCCGGCCCGTGAAGACCTTTTTATCTGAATAAAATAATATTAAATAAATAATTTAAAACAACATCTGTGTTTTGATTCTTTTTTATTTGGACCTCAAGTGTGTAGTCGGCCCCCAAACTGCTGTTTGATAGTTAATGCAGCCTGAAAAGTTGAAAAGTTTGCAGGCTGAAAAGTTTGGAGACCCCTGTTTTAAAGTATTCAAAAGCCAATATAATGTTGAAGCCAGCATCACAAATTAGTCTGATTCATGATACTTTCTTAGCTCAGTTATAAGCAGAGATGAAAATGTTTCTAAAAAACTGAGGAATTAGTAGTGTTACTTAGAGATGTTGCTAAGCTTTTCAATATTTATAATTATTGTAATAGCTAAAGGTCAAACTCATACTCAAATATTCATTAAGCGCTTAACTTGTGTTAGGCATTTTAACATATAATTTATGAATCTGTGTGCAAGTTAACTAAAAAAGTTAAAAAAGTTAACTAGCTCAGACATCTTTCTTAAAGTTGCCCTTTAGTCCCCAGAGCACTGGTCAGTGACACATGTTTGGCACTGAATATACTAGTATGAAAATTTGATTCTTCTAAATTGTGAGTTCATGCTAATTTGCATGGCTGGTTTGTGCTTAAACTAATTTTATTTCTTATGGCAGGAATATTAGGATTCCTAGGTGCAATAGCACATTGTGATCCCTGTTTCACAATTCCACATGAGTCATTTCAGAAAGGATCCAGATTTTGGAGTAGTGTTAGTACATATTCTCTTCATTGGAAGATAAATTAGAGTTTCTAAGGTTTTTTAAATTCATATAAATGTTGCTATATTCTGTGAGGAGACCCAGAATGATTTTGAGAGGGAGAATGACATGTGATTCATCTTGATCTAGATTACTTTAGGTAATCTGGGTTTCGGGGCATTTTCTAAATCTGGTGAGAGATTTTATCAGCATGTAGGGAGTCAGACCAGGTCAAAAGTTAAGTGATAAATGTTTGATTTCTTCCGGTTGAGACAAGTCTGATTTCCCTTATTGTTGATCGCCAGAGCAGATACTGTTGGACTCTAAACTTTGATCACTTAAAAATTAAGGGTTATTTTCTCTGACCATTCTGTCATATATCCTTAAAGGAAAATGGAAAAAGTTAAGTTTTGAATACCTTTGAAATTTCCCCATAAAGTCAAATTTACTTTTTTTATTATATATTAATGACAATTTTTAATTTATCAAAAGCATCAAAAAGTGAAGAAATAAAGTTTGTCTTTAGTTTGTGATGAAAGCAATATTTTATAAATGACCTTTTCTGACTTGTTTACTAAAAACTGTTTGGAAACAGTCAAAATAATATGTTTTTCAATTAGGAGGTGTTTTCCATTTTTTTTTTTTAAGAAAACTAGGTTGGCTTTATGATAGTTTCTTTAAAAAACTTGATGTATATTTTTTTTAACAACTTCATTTGGCCTGTTTATTACAAAACTGTTATGGAATTTCACACATCTGTTTCAGAGTGCGGCGGCTCATAGACTACTGCACTGTTTCTCAATTTTAATAGGCTTCATTATCCTATAAATAAACCTACATTTTCTTACCTGATCAAGTGAGCAAACAATAAGGGTTAGATGTGGCAAACACTTTAACAAAAAGCACATGTCTAGCCGTCAGGGTGAGGTAGAGTCATATCAAGATGGCTTGAAGTTATTAATGGCAGTAAAATTTATGCTTCCTCCTGTTTTCCCAATTAAATCAAGAAGCCTTTTTTCTTAAGATTCTTCTGTCACCAGCTGGTTCCAATACTCTGTGTGTGAATATTGCCTGGGGTGTCTCCATTTCTAGATGGTAGAAGCTGACCAAAGCACATTAAGTCAATGATGTGGACCTATAAGCTAGAAAGCAGTCATTGTTAAGGACTTTATTTTGCTCCTTATCAGTTGTACCACAAGTATGCATATTTTGTAGGGTGTATAAAGTAAGTTGTGGTATGCGCTAGATGTAATAAAAGAATACTACAGACAAGGTAATAAAATAACTGAAAACATGTTGAAAATATTTGAAAAATAAGCTACATGGCAAAATGTACACTTAGTTATACATACTAAAGAAGTATGAAAATGCATCCAAACTGCTGGACTTTAAAATATTTAGTCAATGCCTATTAATGTGACAAAGCCTATTGAGCTTAATGGTAGCTTTACATTTTCTTAGTTTTTAATTTAAATAATTGGACACAAAAATCATTTATCTATAAATCGTTGTAGCACAAAACTATTGTTACTCTTGTTTTCATTATAATATGTCAAACCCTCGCCCAGTTCCTGCCCTTTGCAGCTCCACCCACCTGTGGAATGAAATTATGTGGAAAAACCAATGATGTGCAACTATGGAGACTGTTCTGGGCTCTCCCCCTTCTCTCTGTCTCTGTCTCTCTCTCTCTCTCTCTGTCAAAAACAATAAAAATAAATCTTTAAAAAAAAACTTGATTTTTCCACATTCAGATTTTAACTAAGGATAGCTAATCAGACTAGATATGTGTATCTGCAGTAAATTAAACAAAATTATATGCAAACATGTACCAAAGATGTTCTAATATACCATCAATATATTTTTAGTATAGTCCGTATATATATTCAGTAATTGTTGTAACTGTCTTTTAAGTGGTGTTTTTGCCGGTGGCATTTTCACTGTATTGATAGAGCTTTAGGGCTCTAACTCTGTAGTAAACTTAAAGACACTTGTGATTTTTGAACTATGTTGTATGCACATAGACTAGGGATACTCTATCACCTTAATGGTACTCTGTTCTAATACAGGGATGCTTACATTCCCATTTCTCTTATCTTTTCATGGAGCCTTTGTGACTTCAAAGGGAGATTTCTACTTTGAACAAAGACATGGAGTGTAGAAGGGAATGAGAATCTGGCTAATAATGTGGCCCATAACTTGTGTTCTCACTCTGTTTTTACAAAGTGTTGGGCTGAGTCTACTGCAGAAACGGAAATTTGGCTTTGAGTTCTGGTGTTCAGAACTCATATTTCTGGTTGACTGAACTGTGAGTGGAAAATCCCAAGTGTCTTACAAAATTAGTGGCTAAAATAGTGTTTTTACTAATCACCTCAGATGAAAAAACTGAAGACATTTTAAAATTCAAAACCCATCAGCATGCGTTTGCCCTTTAATTGGCAGAAAATCGTTGTGAGAGCAGCCCAGAGAGCTGGTTTTTTTCTCCTTCAGCTGCTCCAGCTGAACTACAGCTGCAGATTTCTTTAAAAAGAAAAGAAAAGGCAAAACTCTTGAATGTATTTTATAAGGGCAATAATTCCCACAAAATCAGTTACTAGAGTTAATGACCAGTTTGTTAAGGCATTAACTACATTCAGCTGGGAGTAACCAATTTTGGGGGACTGGCTGCACAACTGCTAAGATAATTCAGTAACACTTTCAAATAATGATCCAGCTAATTAACGGTGAATTCCTGTGGAAATCCTATCGAAGTACTTATGACCTCTGCATTTAATAGCCAGTGAGTTCATCATGATTCATGTTTAT
>PVKE010027473.1:0-21581 GCA_004027555.1 Craseonycteris thonglongyai | reverse complement strand
ATTCCTAGGGGCAAATCCTACTTCGCGGTTTTTCATCTTTCGCGGAAGGTTCTGGTCCCCATTAACCGCGAAAAACGAGGGATCACTGTATATCAATTCGCTAAAGTCCTATTGGCCGAAGCACAGAATCAGAGTGAGCATTCACTGTATGTTATACAATAAAGGATGTGGAGAGAAGAAGAGTGAACAATGTGGGCCATGTTCATGAACGTTTGTTGAATGAATGAATATCTAAAATTAAGCTTATTCAACTTTAACTCAACATTTTCAAAAGTATATTTCAATTGATCCCAGTTTTAGTGGAAAGAAAGCCAGGTATAATCTCCTTTGAACCAGAGACTCTTCAGATATCCCATGCCTTTGTTACTAACAATGTAAATTCCAATAATTAACGTGAAAATAATACTTTATTAATAGAAAAGCCTATCAGTATTTATTTTGCCTTCTTTCATTCATTTAACTAGGGTTTAGTAAGTGATTTTAGGTGCCAAGTGATGTACTAGATGCTAGTGATGACAGAAAGACTACAGGCCCTGTCTTTGTTGAGTTGAAGAATAAACCTATAAAACAAAACATTGAGCAATTGATGTGCTCTGTTATGTTATTAAAATAGTATCCAGGAATACCAAAGAAGAAGTGTTCAAATGTGTTATTAGATATTAGATAGAGCATTTGAACTTTGACCTCCGTAATTCATTAGACTGATAAAGTCATTCTTCTAGTACAACATGTTTATTTCCAACATTTCTGTTCATGCTATGTAGACTCTTTATCTATCTACACATTCACCATTATCTCTTGTTCTTTTCGAATATTAGCCATCCTTCAAGTCTGACTAGCAATAAAACATTCTCTGAGTTTGCTTACAATTTTTCTTGAATTTATCTTAATTTCATTGTATTTATGGTCTGCATCATATTAAAATGTAATGCCTGAAAACATCTGATATATATATATATATATATAATTTTTTTTAATAGGCTATTTACCTCTCTTATTTGTCACCTTTTCATGTGTGGATATCTTATCTTTTCAAAGAGTTAATAACCATCTTGAGAGCAGAGATTTTCTTCTTTAGAATTGCTGAACAGAACGCTTTAATAATAGGTACTCAGACAATTAACTAGAAGGATATACTGAAAACAAAGTTTTAACTCATCACCTAGGTATGATCAGGTCTGGTAATGCACATGTGCCCCATTGGCTGATTGATGGTAAAGAAATATTTCTGGCAGGATTAGTGTTTATGTATCATCCTTATCTATGTTGGAAACCAGTGACTATATGAGTATAAAGCTATGAACACAAACTGATATTTTTTACAGGTTAAAATAAAAATGATAATTTTAATAAAATTTATAAATGAATAAGAAAAAATTAAAAAATGCCAAACTATGAAAGCACAGGAAATAAATAGATTTCTCTGCTGGTAAAGAAAATGTAGAAAAAAAAGTGACCTGCTGTTCTATGGTTGCAGGGCAGAGTGGTGGAGCATTTGTTATCTTTAAATTAGTTTTGAAATTTATACACACCTGCATTACCTACCCATCTGCCCCATAAAATTGCCCTTTTGAGGTAAATTCTGCTTAATGTGGGACTTGATGTGTTGAAAACTTTCCTAAATAAACCACAAACCCAAAAAGTGAATTCATTAAGGTCAACAATAATTTGAATTTTATATTTGACTTGTATGCCTTTGAAAAAGGCAGAAAGCAATTCATCAAATATTCCAAGTATTTACTGATAAAAACTATGTTAAAAGTTGCAGAAATAAGAGAAGGAAATTTGTTAATTTATTCATAGTCACAGTAATTAAATCATAATCAGATTCTATTAAGTACTACATTTCAATCAATACATTTTTGGACAGTTATTAGACTCTAGACTGTTCCAAACACCCTTTTCTGTAATGATACATTTGCTAATGAATTTCCCACATTCATTTATTGCTCTCATATACGTGGAGGGATACTTTGTACTGCTGACATTAACTGATTGCTTATGAACTGATTTCCCAGAGTGAATGAATATATTTGGTTGTAAGTCTCATTGGCATTTGCATGATATGAATTGTTTGTGTTTTATTTCTTTCAGAATGAGCTAACTAAGAATTTCTCCCACTTGCATAATTGAGAAAACTGCTGCTGGATGCAGAGTGATCTCATAGGGGTTGGAGTTCTGACCTAAAATTATTTATTTATCTCAATAACTGGTGTCAGCTACAAACATAAGTAAACACTTATGATAGAATTCATATAATTTTAAAAAGAGAGGTGTTATTTTTGTCATGTTCTATTAAACTTCAACCTCTTTCATTCTCACATTTTCCTCTTCTTTAACCCTGCATGTAGGTATTAGAATAAAAAAGATTGAGTTATTTGATTACAGTAGAATCAGTCCAGTCCTAACTAATGCAATAAGATAAGAAAATAAAATAAATGGTGTGCAAATTAGGAAGAAAGATATAAAATTATCATTGATCATAGCTGACATAATCTATGTAGAAAATCCAAAGAATTAACAAAATAACTCCTGGGACTAATAAGTGATTACAATAAGGTTGCAAGATACATAATTATAATGTACAAAAATCAATCACTTTTCTATACGTTAATGATGAAAAGGTAAAATTTGAAATTAAGAACACATTTTTATTTATATTAGCACCCCCAAAAGTAAATACTTTGGTTATAAATCTAACAAAACACATAAAAGATCAACCTGAGGCAAACTACAAAACTCTGATGAATGAAATAAAAAAAACTAAATAAATGTACAGTCCATGTTCATGGATAGGAAAGCGCAATATGGTGACGATGTCAGTTTTTCCCAACTGTGATCAATAGATTCAATACAATTCCATTCAAAATCTCTCCAAGTTATTTTGTGGATATTGAAACACTGATCCTAAAGTTTATAAGGAAAGGTAAAAGACCCAATATAGACAACACTGTACTGGAGGGGAAGAACATAGTTTGAGGACTGATATTATCCAGTTTCAAGATTTACTATAAACCTATAGTAACCAAGATAGTATGGTATTGGAGAAAGAATAGACAGAATTCAATAGAAAATAATAGACAGCCAAGAAATGGTCCCATATAAATGTAGTCAATTTTTCTTTAACAAAGAAGCAAGATAATGCAGTGGAACAAAGATAATATTTTTCAACAAATGGTTCTAAAACAATAGGACATTCACATGTGAAAAATTTATACACAAATCTTATACCCTTCATAAAATAAAATCAAAATTGTTCATAGACCTGTGAATGTAAATTCAGAACACAAAACTAGAAAACTAGAAAATAAGAACATAGGAGAAAACCTAGATGGGCTTGGGTAGGCTGATTGCTTTTTAGATATAAAAATAGCTTATGAAAGAAATGATTAATAAGCTGGACTTCATTAAGATTAAAAGCGTCTGATCCACCAAATGCAATGCCAAGAAAGTGAGAGGATAAATCATAGACTGAGATGAAATATTTGCAAAAGAAATATCTAATAAAGGACTGTTATTCAAAATATACAAAGAACTCTCAAAACTCTATAATAAGAAAATTATCCAATTAAAAAATGTAGATGACCTTAACAGATACCTCACCAAAGAAGATATACAAATGGCAAATAAGCATATAAAAAAGATGTTTCACATTGTATGTCATCAGAAAAATGCAAATTAAAACAATAATGAGATACCACTATAAACCTATTAGCATGTCCAAAATCCAGAACACTGACAACATCAAATGCTGTCAAACAAGTGGTGAGAATGCATAATGTAAAGCCAACTAATAAGACATTTTGGCAGTTTCTTACAAAATTAAACATACTCTTACCATATAGTACAGTAATTGTGCTCCTTGGTATTTATTCATAAGAGTTGAAAACCTATCTCTAAGCAAAAACCTCCACACTGATGCTTATAGCAGCTATATTCACAGTAGCCAAAATTTGGAAAAAATTTAAATGTCTTGCAGTAGGTGAATGGATAAATAAACTAGTAGTATATTCAGATAGTCGAATAGTATTCACTGCTAAAAAGAAATGAACTCTTAAGCTATGAGAAGATGTGGGGGAACCCGAGATGCATATTACTACGTGAAAGAAGCCAACCAGAAAAGGCCACACACTGAACAAAAGTAACACAGAAGATTTTTATGCTGTGTTTGATAACATATTTTGGACAGCATTTTTTATACCATGTTTTTTCCCCTTAATTTCTTTTATTTTTTTGAGCAAAACCAAAAATTTTTATTTTATTTTACAGTTTTTTTATTCCTTCACCATTTTATCCAGCCCTCCAACTCCCCTTCCATCTGGCAACCATGAGTTTGTTCTCTGTATCTATGAGTTTGTTTCTGGTTTCCAGTTTCTTCAGTTTGTTTTTTGGATTCCACATATAAGTAAAATCATTTAGTATTTGTCTCTCTCTGACTTGTTTCACTTAGTATAATACTTTCTAGGTCACTCATGTTGTTGCAAATGGTAATATTATATTTTATTTTTTTATGGCCAGTAATATTTCATTTATATATATGCCACATCTACCTTACCCAGTTATCTATCCCTGGACAGTTTTTTGAGTTTATTCTTATGTACTGGTAAGAAGTACTCTAGTTTCATTTTTTTGCGTGTTATCTATCCAGTTTTCCCAACACTACTTAATAAAGAGACAGTCTTTATCCCAGTGTATATTCTTGCCTTTGATATAGATTAAGTGACCATGGCTCTCTATTCTATTCCATTGATCCATGTGTCTGTCTTTATGCTAGTACTGTGCCACTTTGATTAGTATAGTCTTGTAATATATTCTCATGTCAGTTGGCATGATGTCTACAACTTTGTTCTTCTTTCTCAAGATTTCTGTGGCTATTAGGGTCTTTAGTAGTTCCATATAAATTTTAAGATTATTTGTTTGAGGTCTGTGAAAAATGTCATTGGTATTTTGATAGGGTTGACATTAAACCTGTTTATTGCTTTGAGTAGTATGGATACTTTAATGATGTTAATTATTTGTATCTAGGGGTGTGGTATAAGTTTCCATTTATTTGTATTTTTTTCAATATTTTGTAATTTTCTAAGTACAGGTATTTATCTCCTTGGTTAAACTTATTCTTTGGTATTTTTTTCTATGCAATTGTAAATGGAATTATTTTCTTAATTTCTCTTTATAATAGTTCACTAATGTTATATAAAAATGCAACCAATTTCTGAATATTAATTTTGTACCTGTTATTCTGCTGAATTTATTGATCAGGTTTACTAGATTTTTGGTGGAATCTTTAGTGTTTTCTCTACATAGTTTTATGTGATCTGCAAATAATGACATTTTCACTTCTTTCTAATTTGAATGTGTTTTATTTCATTTTATTGTTGTATCACTGTGGCTAGGACTTCCAACACTGTGTTGAATAGAAATGAAAGTGGACATCCTGTCTTGTTTCTGATCTTAAGAAAAACACTTTTAAGTTTTGGGTTTTTTTTTTAGATTTATTTTATTGTTTGAGAGAAGGTGAAAGAGAGAGAGGGAAGGTGGAGGACCCAGAGCAGTCTCCACAGTTTGTAGGTCATTAGTTTGGACATGGTTTCACTCCACACAAGTGAATGCGGGGCTGCATGAGGTGGGAGACAAATTGGGGGCCTCCCACATGGGAGTTGAGAAACTTCACTGCCATCTGGTGGTTACCAGTTGTGCCACATTTCAGCACATGGATTTGCTTGGACCAGGGCTGGGATTTAATCCCTGGACCTCAAGATTGCAAGACAAGTGCTCAACCTGCTGAGTTATCTGGGCATCCCCCGCTTTTAACTTTTTACCATATGGTGTTAGCTGTGGATTTGTCATATATGGCTTTTATTAATTTGAAATGTTTCCTCTATTACCATGTTACTGAGAGTTTTTATCATAAGTGGATGATGGATTTTGTCAAATCCTTTCTCAAATCTATTGGTATGAGCATATGACTTTTATTCTTTCTTTTATGCTGTGTATCATGTTATTTGATTTGCATATATTGAAACGTCCTTGTATTCCATGAATACATTCCATTTGATTATTGTGTATGATCTTTGTAATGTATTGCTGAGTTGGGTTTGTTAATATTTTGTTGAGGTTTTTTGCATCTATCTTTATTCATCAAGGATATTAGCCTATAACTATTTTTTGTAATGTCTTTGTTTGCTTTTGAAATCAAGGTAATGCTGGCTTCATAAAATGAGCTTGAGAACCTTTCCTATTCTTAAATTTTGTGCAATAGTTTTAGTAGGATTGGTTTTAATGCTTCTTTGAAAGTTTGGTTCCTCTCATTGATTTCCACAAAAACTTATTCTCATGCATTTAGTTAAAGATTCTTCAGGACAGAATGGAGAGAGAGAAGAAGTATAACAATTGTTTTGTTCTCTCTCTCAAAAATGTTGAAAAATGGGAGGTACGCTGTCATTAAAGACCAGTGTAGTTTATATCTGTTTCTTCTGTAATACAAAACATAGATACATGTATAAATTTTTCTGGATTATTGTATCTTGACAAATGACAAGAAGTTTCTTAAGAAACTCTAAAGTGTTCCTGCTGTATGTCTTCAGTTTCTGGCATAAACCATTGAAGGGAATTAAAAGAAAATATGGTCTAATTAATTTGATTACAAAATTGTGCATTTTACAAGGAGAAGGCTCACAAGTGTTATATTTGATTTTGAGATTTTATAGATTTCTTTTAAATTTTTACTACTACTATAGACAGAAATAAGCAAGTTAAGGGCCATTTGATTATTTTGCATAGTCAGATACAGTTGGGATTCCTGGAGCAAAGGAATGTTCTTTTGGGATAAAATGGGTATGTGGATGTGGAGTGAACTATTGGATTTACTGTGCATATACCCCAACCTAGTGTAGATAAACAGGAAACATTCCCTTATCGCACTCATGCAAAGACACATTTTAAATGCCATGGACTATTATTTATTAAGTGTATAATTTACTAATAGCCACCTAATGCCCAGATTTGAAAAGAAAGCAAACTTAGGAACTTGGAATTTTCAGAACAGAAAAAAAAAAAAAAAAAAATCTGTTGTCTAACCCAGACTTTCTTTATCTTAGTCAGAATTCTTAGATTATAACCTTCCTTTGTCTTATTCCTATATCAGTCTTTGTTAGTGAAGTTTTTAAATTGAAAAGAAAAATGAAAATATTGTCAGGCAAAATTTCTTTTCTCAAAGAATTTATGGTGCTTTCCTCATAAAGTATATTTATAACGAACATATAAATGTCATAGTTTAATCATAAGTACTATCTTTCATGTGAGAAAATGAGTGTGCTTAATTAACAATAATGAAGCTTCATGTGACATATATTTTCTGCTCAATTTAGGGATAGACCAACAGAGACATTAAAGTAACACAACTCAGCCTAAGCACTATCTTGACTAGGTAGCAGCTATTCTGTGCTGAGGGCCCAGGATAACTCTGGCCCACAGAACTCTAACTAACTTTCCTAAAACTGTTGACGCTGCTTTCAGAGACCAAAAGAATGTCCTGGGAAATTTTGAGAGGAATTAAACAAAATGGATAGAAGCATTTTAAGGAAGAGACTTAGGAGTCTCTTGGGAAAACAAAGTTTTAAAAGGTTCAAACTGTAAAAGACCAGATTAAAAAATGTATAAAATGTTCAGAGGAAATTCCATAAACATTTTTTAACTTAATTATCAGCTGAATATATGGGAGATGAATGTCCTTCCTTCTTCTGCCCACCCCTGTAGAAAATAAGAGTAGAGGTATGGGAGCAGCAAGAACAAATCAGAGATGTTTTCTTGAAGTTTCAGAAGAAAAAAGATTGTCTAGAGCCAAAGATCCATATTCTCTGCTTTGCTTAGAAATAAGAAAGCAATTTTTCCAAAATCACTTTGCTAATGGGCCAACTCTTTGTTTCTTTTTTTAAATACATGATTAAAAATCTTCTATAAATGACAGCCTATAAGGAATGTTGAAGTATTTTGGAACATCTAATTGCTTCCAGCTGCTATCTTAATTTTAAAATATTTCTTAAAGGGGACTTCCAGACGGTTGGCAGCAACAAAATAGACTTTCTCTGTGTTTTTATTTTTAATTCTTGTTTCCATTTCTATTATTGGAATTTACAATCCATCGTATGATTTACTTCAGAGTGACAATAAAATGTCTTCATGTGGAAATATATATTACCTTTTAATTACTCATTAAAAGTATATTTTTACATTAGTTTAGAGTTAGTCAAGTTAGTGGGGATTGATACATTAAAATACAATGTTCCTTTACTGAAGGTAGAAAATTAGAAGTAGAAGAAATGTATTTTGCTAAAAGATGTCATATATAAGATAGAGATTTAACTGAGCTTAGAAATCCAATACCTCACCCTGAGCCCGTAGGAACTCCAAGGTTCAATCCTTGTGATGCCCAGCAAAGTGTGACCAGAAAAGGTGAGTTCCCAGATCTCAGGAGATGGTGTGTAGAAAACAAGGAAAGGGGTGTAATTCAGTACATTTCCTCTAATTTGGGTCCTAAAATTGATTAGCGAGCCTATAGACTGACGTTAGTATTGTATCCCAAAGATTAGAGAAAGGTCAATCATACATCTCCATTATCATAGAGGTACCTGTTCTCTCTCCCCCACTGTCTTAGGACAAGATCTGTAAAATGTGTAATTTTGAGATCTTCTTGTCTAGGTTACTTGCATAAGTAGTAAATACCAGACACAAAGGGTGGGTTTGATAGTCTCTGATGAGTTTTGAAATCAAGCCAAAGAAAGAATGAATAGTAATTTGTGGGGAACTGAAGTAGAAAGTTATGTAGTCCTTAGAAAGAAAGCTGTCAACTTTGATTAGCTTTGAAGGTAAGAGAAAATAACACAGAAGTAGAGATAAGACACATTGCACCTTAATCTGCAAAGATGTCTATACCCTCATGTTCATTGCAGCACTCTTTATGGTGGCCAGAACATGGAAACAACCAAAGTGCCCTTTGATAGATAAGTGGGTAAAGAAGTTGTGGTACATCTACACGATGGAATACTATTCAGCGATAAGTAATGATGAAATACAGTCATTTGTGACAACATGGATGGACCTTGAAACCATCTTATTAAGCAAAATAAGTCAGACTGAAAGAACCAGGAAACATATGACCTCACTTATAGGTGGAATATAAAACTGAAAGTTACAAAGAAACAAAGACTTATGGACACAGTCAATAGTTTGGTGGTTACCTAAGGGCAAGGGAGGAGGGGAGAGGGAGAATGGGGGGCGGAGGGAGTTGGGAGTGGGCAACATATATGTGGTGATGGAAGCAGAGCTGATTCTGGGTGATGAGCACATAATGCAATACATAGGTGATGTAATGTAGATTTGTACACCTGGAAACTATCTAATTGTTAACAACCAATGTCACTCCAATAAATTTAACAATTAAGAAAAAGAGAGACATTGCAACCAGAGAGACAGGAACAGAAAGACACCGCTCTCAAGATGTTCCTGAGTGCCTATCATGTTCTAAGGACTGTTCACCAAGCTAGGCCAGGGTTGGCATCTGTATTAGGCAGATGTAGTTCCCAAAGATCAGTCCACATTCTAATCCCTGGAATCTGTACATACTACAAGAAAACAGGGCCTTTACAGATGAGATGAGAATCTTGAGATGGAGAGATCATCTTGGATGATCCAGGTGGGTCCTAAGTGTCTTCATGAGCATCCTTTTAAGAGAGAGGCAGAGGCAGATTAGACACACAGGGAAGAGGATGAGGCAACGTCAGCACAGGGGCAGAGGAAGGAGCCATGCAGCTGCCGATCAGGGTATGGGGACAGTCACCAAAACCAGCTGGGAGGGTCAAGGAACAGATCCTTCCCTAGAGCCTGTGGTGGAGGTGCAGCCCTGATGATACTTCAGTTTTGTCTCAGAGAAACCATCTTCAGGCTTCCAGCCTCCAGAACTTTGAGATAATAGATATCCGACAGCTTAAGCCACTGGGTTTGTGGTATTTTGTTGCAGTGGCTTTCGGGACCTAAGCATTTTTAAAGCATGAAGTAAACCATACTTTCTGCTCACAGGTAGTTCAAAACCAATTCGATGAGAACATCAAGCACCCAAGGAACTAAAAGGAAGTAAAAATTCATGATGGAAGCAGTTGGTTGACAAATGGCTATGAATTAACAGGAGAATGAACAAGTATTTCTTCTAGTGAGTTCTAAGATGTGGGAAATATGGCATTAGAATTGGACCACGAAGTCAAACATCATTAGTTAGAGCTAAGACTATTTTAAAATTTCAGGTGACAGAACCCATATGTGCATGATTAATATATTATACCTTCCCCCTTCCTCAAGTTGAAGTAGTGTATAAAAACAGAGATTGAAATTAAACTGAAGTATTACTTACCAGATACTGTACAGGAAGGACGATGTACAATGATCACTGTGTCCAGTGATAAAAGTATGAATTTCTGACTTCTTCATTTACAAAAAGCAAAGCAACAGTTCTCAAATTTTATAGAACAGATCAGAACTCAGATTCTCTTAAAATGTATTTTTAACTTCATCCTTTTTTTCCTGCTAAAGGTGTGAAACTGCACATTTGACAATATTAAACCAGAAAAACGACTTTTCCCACCTCATACATTGTTTGGATTATGTAAACTTTTCCTGTGGTTGATTAATTGCTTCATTTTTACAGGAAAAGAGGAAGGGCTATAGATTTATTGGAATCAAATGCAATGAACCTCATTAGTGGAGGAGGAATAAAGTTCAAATTCATAATAAATTAAAATGCATGGCTTTCTGATCTTAAAAGCTGAGAAAATCCTGTTTTGTTGGAATGTTGGGACTGGAATTCTGTAAGAGGTAAGCTCATAGGGGTTATGGCCATGGAGCACTCCCTGCCTGCTACCTTCCCAGACTCATTCTGCTCCTATCTGTCAGTTATGTTGCAAGTATATTAAGCTGACCTTTTCCAGAAAGGAATTTAGTGAGTGATATGCTTACATTAAAAAGTGCCAATATAATAGTACACGTGGAAATTCCCAACGATTCTCAGACAAGTTTGGGTTACATAAGATAAAAAGATATAAGGCCAGATTCCTCAGAAACTATTGTCAAGAAAAAAAAAAAAATTGGGAAGCCAGGATGGCTCAGTGAATTAAGCATTCACTTTGCAGCGCCGGGGACCGAGGATCGAATCCCAGCCCCGGCCCGTGCAGATCCATATGCTGAACTGGGGAGTTCCCCCAGTTCAGTTCTCTCTCTCTCTCTCTCTTTCTCTCTCTCTCTCTCTGTCAAAAAACAATAAAAAAAAAAAGAAAAAAAATTATCACTCTAATTAAAAAAAAATAAAAGAAGGAAGAAAGGAAAAAGGAAGGAAAGAAGGAAGGAAGGTAGGAAGGAAGGGAAGGAGGGCGGGAGGGAGGGAAAAAAGAAGGGAGGGAGGAAGGAAGGAAAGAAGGAAGGAAGGAAGGAAGGAAGGAAAGAAGGAAGGAAGGAAGAATGGAAGGAAGAGAGAACAGAAGGGAGGGAGGAAGAAAAACAAAGCATGTTGGTTCTGATGGACACAATAATGCTTACCGTTATCTAGTTCTCACTTCTTCCTGAGCATAAGGGGACCAACCACCCTTCCCAGACCCCTTGCACTTAGGTGGGGTCATTGTCTTGTTCTTGTCCTATGAGCAGAAAAGCCTCTGTATAATTTTATACAATTTCTACTCTTCTGCTGAAAGGCTTTCTGAAACCACATTTTTGACAGTGAACTTCCCTCAGCTGGAGACTATATGGAGTAGAGCAAAGTACTCCTATAGTGAACAATCAGAGTTAAGACATAAGCCCTTGTTACATTAAGATACTTAGGCATCAGAGGTCATTTCTGACTGCAGCATAACCTACAGCTTACCTTGCTGATATGCCAGTCAACCAAGTAAATAAATGGACAAACAAAATTTTATGTTTAAAAGAACCAGAAAGAATTGAACTTGACTATTATGTAACTTTTTATATACTTTTTTCAACTTCATATTTAAACGTATATGCAAAGATCATGTATAAGTTCTGTCTGGGGAAAAAAAATCCAGCCATAGCTGCTGCTATTTTTCACATGGCTGCATAATTTACAGACAGCCTCGTATATCACACACTACTTTTATGAATGGACAAGTTATACTTTTTTAAAAGTTCTTCTCTCCAATATCCTCCTAAGCACCAAGTGAAGATAACCACCTTTTACTCTTAGAGTTCTTTGTAGTCTCTCATCTCATCACATTCCTAAATGCTTGTGAATAGAGTGAATGCCAAAGGTAAGCTGACTTTTATCTATTGCCAGAATTCAGATTCCTTATTGATTTACTTCAAGTGGTTTCTTAAATAGTTCCAGTCTTTTTTTCTAAACATATATGCTATTTCTCAGCACATTGACACTCAGGTTGTTTTTATTAAAGAATAAAACAGTACTGTTTTATGAAAGAATAAAGGAAATCATTGAAACTAGTCACTGAGCCTTATCTTGGTCCTCCTCTTAGTCTTGTTTTCAGTCATGGAAAATCTCCCTGGGTCCTCTGCTAAGGGACCCAGCCTTATGTGAAGCTTTCCTGCTTGCCCAGAAGTGGCATTTTCACTTTGGGAGTAAGAAGAATTAACCAGTGTGGAGATGTTTGTGTGTATATATAATGGTATATAATGGTGGACCAATTCCATCTTCATGGCCCCACTATAGGTGACAGATGGTATGTATTACTCCTTTATCCCCAGCTTACCATTTCTGCCTTTTTAAAAGTTACTAGAAGAACTCAGTTGCTTCAATGACTAAGTTTTAATTGTTAAATATGAAAGATATAGCAGACATTTAAGTTGTCACCATTACTATCCAAATGCTATAAAGACCTTCTACAAACCAACAAAAAAATGCCAAACAACCCAGTAGAAAAATAGACAAAATATATGAACAAGCAATTAACAAAAGAGGAAACTACGATGCCAATTATCCATGTAAAAAGATATTTAATTTCATTAGTAATCAAGAGAATGCAACAGAGAAGTACCATTTTATAGACATGAAATTAGATGTATTTTTAAAATCTGATAATATTTATGATGTGGCACAATTGAATTCTAACCCATGGTTACTAGAAGTGAACATTGGTACAACCAGTTTAAAGCACAATTTGGTATTATTTAGTGTTATGGCTTGAATTGTGTCAACCGCCCCAAAAAGATCTGTTGAATTCTTTATACCCCATTACTTCAGAAGTCACTGTATTGGGAAATAGAGTTATTGAGATTGTAATTAGTTAATCTAAGATGATGTTATACTAGAATAAAGTGGGCCCCTCATCCAATACAACTAATGTACTTGTAAGAATATGGTCATATGAAGACACAGGAAGAATGTCAAGTAAGAATGGAGGCAGAGATTGGACTTATGCTACTAAAAGGAATATCTGGAGCTACCAAAACTGAGGCAAGAAATGACACTCCTGGGGAAGCTGGGATGGCTCAGTGGGTTAAGTCTTCGCTTTGCAGCCCTGGGGACCAAGGACCGAATCCCAGCCCCGGCCCTTGAGGATCCACAGGCTGACCTGGGGTGTGCTTCCCATGTGGGAGACCCCCAGTTTGATTCTTGCTGGGGTAAGCTTCCCATGTGGGAGATCCTCAGTTCAGCCCCCAGCTTGTGGGGTCATTCCTCCCACGTGGGAGGCCCCCAGCCCATTTCCTGCCCTGCCAGCCCCTGCCCAACATGGAATGAAACCATATCGAAAACTGATGATGGACAACTATGGAGACTGCTCTGGGCCCTCCCCTTTTCTCTCTCTCTCTCTCTCTCTCTCTCTCTCTCTCTCTCTCTCTGTCTCTGTCTCTCTGTCAAAAACAATAAAATACCCCCCCCCCAAAAAAAAAATTGATACTCCTATATAGGCTCTGGAGAGAGCATGGCCCTGCCAACACTTTGATTTCAGATTTTTTGGCCACTGGACTGAGAAATTAAATTTCTATTGCTTTATGCCAGCCAGTTTGATGTATTTTGTTATGGCAGCCCTTGGAAACTAATAAATCTAGTAAAGCTAAAAATGTGAGTACTGATAATTCATAATTCTACTGCTTACTCTAGAGAGATTCTCTCACATTCACACGAAGGCTCAAGTACAATCTGAGGTCTTCCTAAACCATTAGAGGGATCACGTATATAGAAAGACTGGGATGGAAAATGGTCAGCTAAAGTGCATTTTGGCCCTTCACTCTAGCTTCAACCAGAGTTTGTTTGTTTTTAGTTCTGTTTAAGATTTTCCTTGAACAAAAGGTTTCATGACTAAAAATAAGTTTGAAAACAACGGGAATAAGAAAATGTTCTTTTCTAAAATGATGACATCTTTTAAAAAGCCTTTTGATCTAATCTAAAGCATTTTTGTTCGCATTGTATATGAATGAGTCTGTTTCTGGGCTCTTTATTCTGTTTCATCAATATATTTGTCTCTTTTCAGACCATGTCACACTTTTTGGTTAATGTAGCTGCATCACAACTCTTGGAATCAGGTAATATTTTTACTTTGTTATTATTTGTCAAAGTTGTTTTGGCTAGTCTGGATCTTTTGAATTTCCATATGATTCAAAAATTAACCCCAAATGGGTCATAGATCCAAATCTAAAATCTAAAATGATAAGAATTCTAAAATAAAACCCAGAAGAAAAGTTTTCTGACCTTGACTTTAGGAAAAGTACTTTAAGGTATGGTACCAGAAGCACCATTTACCAAAGAAAGTATTGAGCTATATTTGATCAAAATTAACAACTTCTTAAAGACACTGGTAAGAGAATGAAAAGTTACAAACTAAGAGAAATATTGGTAAATCATTTACCTGATAAAGGACTTGAATTACAGAATAATAAAAAACTTTCAATATTTAATAATAAGAAAGCAATCGACCCAATAAAAAATGGGAAAATTATTTGAAAAACCTCTTCCTCAAAGGAGATATAGAGGAACTTCAACCTGCATGCACTTCTGGCGGGAATATGAAATGGTACAACTACTTTGGAAAACAATTTGGCAGTTTCTTATAAACTGACACTACCATATGATCCAGCCATTCAATTCCTAGGGGTTTGTTGAATGAAAAAGAAATGTTTGTACAATGACATATGAGCATGACAATGTTCACAGTATATTTATTTGTAAATGGGAAATAATGCAAATGCCCACCAACAAGCGAATGGATAAACACATAGTTGTACATCTATACTGAAATAATGAAATACTATTCAGTGATAAAAAGGAACGAATCATTGATACATATACCAATGTGGATGGATTCTCTAGCTTTTCTCTTGATAGCGCCTTCCCTTTCCTTTTGGTATTTTTCAGCAGTCCTATAGGTCTTTCATGTTCTCAGTCATGACCATTTTATGTCCATCTCTTTGCTTATTTGTTTTTATCTAGAACAGGGGTCCCCAACCCCTGGGCCAGTCTGCAGCCTGTTAGGAACCAGGCCACACAGCAGAAGGTGAGTGGTGAGAGAGCTGAGTGAAGCTTCATTTGGATTTACAGCTGCTCCCCATCACTCAGATGACTGTCAAGCTCCGCCTCCTGTCAGATCAGTGGTGGCGTTTGAGTCTCATAGGAGCACAAACCCTATTGTGAATTGCACGTGCGATGAATCTAGGGATCACAGAGGGATCTAGATGGAACCGTCTAGTTGCAAGAAAACAAACTCAGAGCTCCTCCCACTGATTTTGCTTTATGGTGAGTTGTATAATTATTTCATTATATGTTACAATGTAATAATAATAGAATTAAAGTGCACAATAAATGTAATGCACTTGAATCACCTCAACCTTCCTTCCTGCCACCCCTGCCCTTTAATCTGGGTCCCTGGAAAATTTTTCTTCCATGAAACCAGTCCCTGGTGTCCAAAAGGTTGAGTACTGCTGTAATAGGAAACATACCACCAAGCTCTTTAGTTACTAAAGTCTGTTCATCCTTAAGCTTCTAAATTAACTCCTCTGAGAATCTTTCCTTGACCATAGGAGTAACCGTTATGTGCTCCTATATGTTCCTCCTATCAGTATAATATTTAGAGGTTGGCATTGTAGAACAGTGTAGATTTTGATGTCAGGCAGCCTTCTCGGAAAATCTCCACTCGGTGCTTTCTCAGCTGTGTGCTTTGGGAGAAGATGCCTTGTCTGAATGAGGCTCAGTTTTCTTCAGTTGTGAAGCAATCCTACAAAATTCTATGAAAATTAGAAGAGATAGTGCATATAAAGTGCTTAACATGGCACATGTTTTTTTTTTTTAGTTAATTTGTTGGCGTGACATTGATTAGTAAAATGATATAGATTTCAAGTGTACATTTTAATAATATATCGTGTATATGTTGCATTGTGTGCTTACCACCCAGAAGGCAAAGGATTTTTTCAAAAGTGTTCATGGCAGCTATATTTTTTTTACTAAGTTTTTGTTTCTTGTTTAATTATCACTCTCCACCATAACACACACATTCTATTAGACAAGAACTATCCTTAGTAATGGTTGTGTTCCAAAATTGAGCAAGATGTCTGGTAAAGAATAGGTGAATGAATTGAAGAATGAAAATTTAAGCTTGTAGTTTTTCATTAGGAAAGTTCTTCTACTTTTATTGAAACTGTAGCCACATCTCATAATCCTTAGGCTACTGTGGAGACTATAGCAGCCAATGTCCAATGGGGCTGGCTCCCTGACTACAACTGACTGGCTCAGGGGTTAGGTGCTACCCTAACTAGCCCAGTAAGTCTGTACCTTTAGATGTACACCTTGGTTCAAGAGGTAGTAAGTCTCATCTTTCTCTGCGTTGTTGAACCTATACAATGTAAACCTTGGGGGTTCTCAGTGACATTATTTTTTGCTACATTGAGGGGTAATACAAGCCTACCCTGGAAAAAACAAACAAACAAACAAACCTATTACAAGGGAAAAGTAGGAAAAAGTAGAAAAAGGAAACTGATGTGGGCAGTCGAGGGTGTAGAATTAGGCAAGAGAAGGCTAAATAGTAGGGAGATGTAGGTAGTGACTTTTACTATTACCCTGTCTTCACTCATTTTACCTCATATTTGATAGGGTCTGAGGCCAGCTGGGTTACTTGAGCATTGTTCCAACATAAACAGAGTGGTTTTTGTTCTTAGACATGGAATTAGTTATAGTTTAAGCTCTGTAATTAATGTGTTTCCTTGTTGATGAAAACAAATGCTACAGCTCCTGCATGTTTCATCTTTTGTTTCCATTATTTGAGGCGTGGTTCATAAAACAAGTGTAAACAGCTTGCTCACAGCACCAGGGTGTTACTAACATAAAACTTTTAGCCAGCCAATGTCTATATCTCATAATCAAGTAAATACATATTTATTTTTATTGTTGTTGTCATTTTAAATATCCTGTAGTTATCCACAGAAGGCAAGACAGTTGTCTCAAGGTAAGGAAACAATATTTAGAGTCTTTCCAACTCAAATGTAGAGCATTGGTGTGTTAGAAGAAGACCATTAATAAAGCAAACTTGTTGCCTGATTCAAGTTTAGCAGGATTAGGAAGACTATAGACTGGTTAGGAAAATCCTCTAAGGAATTCAGACCTCTCTGAATTTCTGGATGCCTGGATGCAGGAGATCTGACTTAGCCACTAGGCTGGCACGGTGATGTTTTTCATTCTCTAGCTTTGTGTGTTATGAAAGCCTCCAGGCATCTAGCACAAATCTTTGAAGGTTCTCTTGCCCCCAGCATTATTGGCTTTTGCAAACCAATGCCTGAGGGTGTCATCCCCACTGGCCAGCGGTCAGCCAGGCTCTGCCCCTCAAAGCCATTCAGGCTCAGCTGGGAAAACTTGCCATACTCAGAGTAGAATGATCCGGTTTCTGAGAACTTTATTCAGGATAAATTCACATGTATTTTTTCCCAAGACTCTTCTATAAGCACATGTCCTTTGAAATATTTAGGTCATGTCATAAAATGTAGGATACATCATATACCAGCTGCTATTTTATTTTCTTTGTGGGAAAAAGTGGCATGAAGAATTAAAAACAATAGACTAATATTATTATCTAAGAATTCCCCATCTCTCACTCACAGGTATTATCTTTGCTTTCTTTTTATGCTCTCACCCATGAACATCTGCTAAAAGTCAAATGATGCAAGAAAATGGAAAATGTTGCTCACTACAGTGGTAGAATGTAAGCAGATTTGTTACTCAAATTCCTTTTTGAAGAAAAATGAATACCTAAGTCATATGAATTCCTATACTAGAGTTCCACTTTTAAAATCGTTTATTTTGAATCCCAGAGCATAGTTCCAATAAACATAATAATATGTTATAGGATATGAAATGGGATTTTTCTACTGTTTTGAAATATCAGGTAAGCCTTAAGTTTAGAGTCAAGTCCATATTCTAGAAAGAGCTAGCTGTTGGATGCCTGGATGCAGGACTTATAAACAAGAGAAGAACTGGCCCAGTGACTATTATGTATCTCTAGAAATCCAAGAGGAGGATTGCTGGAAAGGAATGCTTAGGACTAGAGAGCTTTGACTTTTCTCTTTGCAGGGGTAGGGAACGGCAGAGGTTGCCTACCTGATCTCTATTTCCGTTCAGGCCAAATCAGGAACGCTCTAAGAGAATCACATGTAAAAACATGGAGCTGCCTAGAAAAACTAGAATCTGACCTCTCCCTTCCAGATGGGAAGGAATAAACTTTAACCACTCATCGATCCAGTCTCTGTGAAACCACTGGGATAGAGGTTGGTGAGAGAGTGCTCGCCAGAGATTCTAATGCATCTCTAGGAGTTTGGGAGCATGAGTTACTTCATGACTTCCTTCAGCTTGAGAAGTGCTAACCGGCTGCAGTAGACAGGTGTGGAGCAAGAGAAGCTCAGAGTGGTCACTGTACATCCATGTCTGGTTAGGCAAAGATGCCGTGGGTGTTTCCACCAGCTACAGGGTCCTGCTGGCAGGCCCCTAGCTCTAAGTGGCTGGAGACATACCCAAGCTAAAGAAAAATAGAAAGAGGTCAGCTCATGAGAGCACTGTCCACCTCAGGGACTCTAAAGGGCCCCTGCAAGTGCTCCATTATCCCAGCTTTATAAGTACATTTCCTTCTTCCCTCATCCCCAGCCAGTCCTCTGTCCTGATGAAAGCACATGGAGAATGAATATGTCAATGGACCCCACTCTGAATATAATTGGACCGGATTGGACATCTTAGTACCTGGATGTGGCCAGAAAGAGAGGAGATGTCTGTAAGGTGTAAAATACTTGGACAGGGCTCCCACAGAACTCTGAAAGTGGTGATGGGAGAACAATCAAGTCAACTCCATGTATACCCAAATCAGGGCCAAATATTGTCCTTGTTTGAGTGTGACAACTAAGAATCATGGCTAAAATACACAGGTTGAAAAATGGTGTGTTAACATTTCGACCTCAGAAATTAAATGGTGGTCTCTATCACAATGTTTTTATTATTTGTGCACATTGGAACAGGAAATAAAGCTACTTGTTTACTGTTCATCTGTGTCCTCTAGTTCAGTGGTCCCCAACCTTTTTGGCACCAGGGACCAGTTTTGTGGAAGAAAAATTTTCCACTGTTGGAGAGTAGGGGGGATGAGCATGCTAGCTCACAATAGGGTTCCCACTCCTAGGAGAATCTATTGCTGCTGCTGATCTGACAGGAGGCGGAGCTCAGGTGGTGATTTGAGCGATGGGGGGCGGCTGTAAATACTGATGAAGCCTCACTCACTCATCTGTGGCTCATCTGCTGTGTGGCTGGGTGCCTAACAGGCCAAGGTCAACTACTGGTCTGAGGCCCAGGGGTTAGGAACCCCTGCTCTTGTTTGTAGAAAGCTGTGCACAAACTTTGGAGCACTAGAGACCCTTCTGAGGACATGCAGGCTATTCAGTCTTCACTTTCTTCTGTTATTAGGTATCTGTCTCACATTTCTGGCAGGCTGGTGGATGCGGCTTCTCTGTTTCCAGTTCGTCTCTTGTCCCCAAGACTAATCCTTCAGTGTGTTTCATGCACGATCCCTTGGCTAGGCCTTAGAGTTGAGGTTTCTGTTTCTGCCCCACGAGCCAGTGCTGGGTGATTTATTTCCACAGCTTTGTGCATGGGGCCTCATTGCAAATGAACAAATTGGATAAGCTCTTAGTCTGATGTGCTGGAGACAGGAAAGACAGCAACAGCCAAAAGCAGACACCATTGTTTCTCTGCTGACTTAGGCCTCATTTCTAAGGCAGAAAAAAAACCATCCTATTGAGTTATTTATTTATTAACTTTCTGCCTTGCTCTCTGGAATGCAAGCTCTCTGGACTGTATTATCCTATAACATTGAAAGTAGGGGCCTGTTATTACTTTTTGCAATGAATGAATAAAATCTCTTTATGGTAAAAATAATCATAATCACGTAATCACAGATATCATTTATTGAATACCCATTAGCAGCCAGGCACTGTGATACCTACTTTACATGTGGGTAGGGTCTTTATTTACACACTCATTCTTCAATGGTGTGTGTGTATGTGTGGGTTATATTATATTGTGTTTTCACTGAGAAAAGTGGGGTGTGGCAAGAATAAGCAGTTTGTTTCAGATTACCTAGTAAGAAAGAGGAAGAGTTGGATGAACCCAACTATCCTTTTCCCACAGATCATGCTGTTTTTTCATTACAAGCAGTGGCTTGTTTATTTGTTTTCCCCATTAAAAAAATTCAGTTGTGAGGCATTATAAATGGAAATCTCAAGTAATGGCATAAAATCTGAGACCATGCTACATAGACTCTTAATAATACTGACAAAAGAAGAAAATACTACCAATATTCTTGCTCACAATTTAATTTCCTGCTTGTGATTTAATGAAATTGAATGTCTTGGTCACGGGCTGCTCATGGCGAATCAAATGTTTTGACTCTTGGTAACATAACAAAGGATTACACATACATCTTCTTTAAAATTTATTTTTATTGTTTTTTGACAGAGAGAGAGATAGACAGAGAGAGACAGAGAGAAGGGGGAGGGCCCAGAGCAGTCTCCATAGTTGACAGCATTAATTTTCCATATAGTTTCACTCCACAGGTGGGCACGGGGCTGCGCAGGGCAGGAACTGGGCCAGGGGCTCCCCCATGGGCCCTGGCAAGAACTGAACTGGGGGCACACCCCAGTTCAGCATATGGGTCCACCTGGGTCAGGGCGAGGATTCGATTTTCGGTCTCTGGGGCTTCAAAGTGAGCACTAAACCCGCTGAGCCATCACAGCTTCCCCATCACATACATCATCTAATGTGGCTATTAAGATTGTATATGCAAGGGAAGCCGGGATGGCTCAGTGGGTTAAGCGCTCACTTTGCAGCCCTGGGGACTGGGGATCAAATCCTGGCCCTGGCCTGTGCGGAACCATATGCTGAACTGGGAGCTCCCCCAGTTCAGTTCTCTCTCTGTCTCTGTCTCTCTGTCTCTCTGTCTCTGTCTCTCTCTCTGTCAAAAATAAATAAATAAATAAATAAATATATTTAAAAAAGATTGTGTATACATTAACCTGATATCCACTTGCAATTTTCACCCATGTCATCAAAGAGTTTA
>PVKE010027472.1:5396-21682 GCA_004027555.1 Craseonycteris thonglongyai | reverse complement strand
CTCTTTTACTGTGAAGTTACTAAATACCATTCTCACCATAACTGCCAACTGTGCGGTGTCTGATATATCTGTTGACTCGTCAAATTGCAGAGAGAAGCAGTCACATATTTCCCAGTCAGTCTTTAACTGAGTTTGCAAGTCTTTTGAAATTGCGTGTATTCTTCTTGTGACTGTGTTATTTGGCAACTGTAGGTCTTGTATCGCCGACATAATCTCACGCTTGTTAGAATATTCCTCAAGCAAACAATTGGCTGCAGTCAGAAATGCTTCTTTTAACAATTCACCATCCTGGAAAGGTTTTTTCTTCTTTGTGAGCATGAGAGAAATTTTGAAAGAAGCAATGGTTGCCTTTTTCCATTTTTCCACATGTCTAGTGAAAACAGTCTGTTGAGTAGTTCAACTTAATTTTAGTTGATTTATTTTTTTCTTTCTTCAGATTTAAGTGGATAATTTATATCAAAAGTGGTATGACTTGTCTGAAAGTGACGTTCAACATTATGTTTTTTCAGCACTGCAATACTACTGTCACACAACAGGCAAACGCATTTACCTTTTAAATTAATGAAACAATATGATTCCTCCCAGTCTGTGTTAAAATTATAGGTTCGTTTTCTCTTATTTGGTCCACTCATTTTAGGACTAAAAAAATAAAAATAAAAATAGTTATAGAACTACAATATGATATCAAATTGCCACCATAAAAATAGATTACCTACCTCGCTTTTAGTTCATTTAAAATCGAATATATCAAAACACTGTGGTCCTAACTAACCGTCACGACCCGATCAGTCCAGCAACCGCAATCAAAATGGCAACTTGGCGTCTCCCGGTTGGTGGAGGAGAGTTTAAAGAGCGCAGCGGCTAAACAAGACGCGACATGTACAATGGCAAAAGCTAGGGAAAAACTTATACATACGATATCGCAAACATACCAACGAATATAATAAACCTGTGTAGATACTCAAACCATATTTTTAAATTCTAACAAATGTATAAAAATAAATTATAGTTTTACTTAGTGTTTATGAAAAACTTCTGATGCAGTCAAATAATGGTGGGCGCACACAAATCGGGCCGTGGGCGCTATGGCGCCCGCGGGCACGGGGTTGGGAATCCCTGGCCTAGCTGGTCCTTTATAGACACACACATACTAGAGAATCTATTTTGCATTCACATTAGCAATTTAATGTAGCATTGGAAGACCTGAGGGAAGTTCTTGAAAAGAGGCCATATCATAAAAAAAGAAAAATCAAAAATTTTTACTTGATCTCTCTTATATTTAATCCATTCATAAATGTCTTTAAAAGCCTGTTTATCAACCATGTGTTGTGATACCTATAAATGTCATTAACTACTATTGTCACAGCTATAACAAGAATAGTAGACAAAAGAATATTTGCAAGGAGAAAAAGATTATCTTGTAAGGCTAAGATTGGTTATGCTTAACTTATGCTGTGACCTTAACTAACTCTCCTTCCACTAATTCTTAAGAGTATTTCCTGCTTATTTTTTACTATGTAAGTACAGTTCATAAAGAGTTATATAGTTCAGTCAGCAATGAAGTATATCTGAGAAGAGTAGTTTATTACATTTATTATAACATAGTGAAGATGAATGGAGAAATGAAAATCCTTGACAAACTCATCCCCCCTCCTCCCAGTTGCTGTGCCTAAGATGCAATCATTTTTATGTATCATTATTAAAGTCTTTCTATTCATTATTAAAATGAGTGTGTTTATGTGTGGGTAAATTATTAGAAGCAGTTTAAATTTTTTGTATGTTTGTTTCACTGAACTTCAAGAATATCTTCTGATTTTCAGGCCTCTACTTCTAAACACTAATGGAGCCCAAAAGAAGAATCTGTTTCAGCACATAGTCAAAGAACCAGCTGATAATCACCATCATAAAGTAATTTTCTAGTTAAATTCTATTTTATGTTTATTATCTCAAACTAAATTTTAATAATAGCAATATTTCATGCATTCAAAGAAGTTTGAATGATCTAAGTGCTCATGAACCAGCTTTATTAAATCATGACATTTTCATTATTTGCTTTAGATTATTTTTAAGAAATAAGCCATTACAAAATACAGTTGTCTCAGTTGCCTGTTCCCAAGTTTGTTTTTCTCTCTCTCTCCAGTTTTCCTTGTTACCTATAGGTAATCACTATTTTGAATTAGTATTCATTATTCCCCTGGTCATTTTATATGTGTGACTCCATGAACAGTATTTGGTATTATTTTACATGTATCTAAACTTCATAAAAATGGTACCATTTTGTATATATTATATTAACTAAATGTTATGATAATGTAGCTTTGCATTCATCCATTGGTTATTTTAAGTTTCCAACTTTTATTATAAATATGCACATACTACACTGTTTTTTACTATAGCAATTTGAAAAATATTTTTATTTGCCTTCATTTTTGTCACAGGCTCTCTGGATAATTTGTGAAAATTATACCCAATGGCAAATTAGTCCACTGCAGAGTCTGGACTTCTTTTACTATCTGATTTATCATTATTACTTTCAAATCTTAGAATTTTAAATACTGCTAGAAATTTATTTTTAAAATATTGAGATTTTTGTTCTTAGGAAAATCAAAGCTAACATAATATCTATCTGGTTCTTCTTTCTACTTTTGGTTCTAATCAAGCATACCTAACTATTTTGCTTTTAGAATTGAAGATTCATGTAAGAGAATGAAGATTTTTTTTAATTTAACGATTTATATATTTTTAAGTACTTTACATATTTTGCCTTTGTATTATCTAGTGTTGAAATTTATAGATTTTTACATTATACTAATAATTTCAGTTTGCTTTAGAGAATTGAATTTTTAAAACTACTCTACCTATGGTCTGAATGTAGCTAAATTTTAAAAAAGAAAAAAACATTATTGCTACAAAGCCAGGCCGACATTTAACTGGAATCATTGAAGTTGCTTTTTTCTTTTTTAAAGATTTATTTTTATTGTTTTTTGACAGAGAGACAGACAGAAGGGGGAGGGCCCAGAGCAGTCTCCATAGTTGACAGCATTAGTTTGCCATATAATTTCACTCCCCAGATGGGCGTAGGGCTGCACAGGGCAGGAACTGGGCAGGGGGGCCTCCTGCATAGGCCCTGGTAAGAACCGAACTGGGGGCATACCCCAGCTCAGCATATGGGTTCATATGGGCCAGGCCCAGGATTCAGTCCTCAGGCGCCAGGACTGCAAAGTGAGCGCTTAACCCACTGCGCCATCCCAGCTTTCCCCACTTTAAAAAAAAAAAAAGAAACCATTTAAAGATTGGGAATAGAGTATGTATCAGAGTAGCTTGACATGAAATAGTCCCCATCAGCACAGTCACTACCAGTATATGGTTATGCTTGAAATATCTGATGAAGTCTTAAGACTTTTTTAACCTTTGGTTATAAAAAATACTTTAAAGTGTGAAGATCTTTTCATCTAATCATTCTTAGGCATGTCATTTTCAAGGTCTTGTAAAGAATAAAAACATAGTTAAATAGAATGCAGAGGATATATGTTCCTTACACCTCTGAATTGGTACTACTAACACTAATTAGCATATAAGTCCCAGAAGAGAACATATCTATTTTGCTTATTATTGTATCCCCGATATTTAGTAAATAGTAGGTTCCCAATTGGCATTTTTAAATAATAATGTTATTTGTTAGTCAGTATAATTTTATTTTATTTCTTTGATATATTCTCTCCCTGATTTTTTAGGTTCCACACAGTAGGACTGAAGGTTTAAAGCCAAGGGAGCGGATTTCAGATGACATCATTATTTATGACGTTACTGATGATAATGCAGATGAAGAAAATATCCCAGTTATTCCAGAAACTAATGAGGATGTTATAGCTGATCCCTCTAAGTAAGGAGATTGTAAAATAAGATTTATAAAAACAGTAGTTATTTTTCTTACCAAAGAGCTAAATTCAAAACCACTTTATTCTTTGAGAAAATAACTTATATTTGTATAATTAAACTGGAAAATGAAGCCTAATTATTGAACCAAATACTCTCCTCAGCAAAAAGAATTGCAAATACTCTCCCCAGCAAAAAAGAATACCCACAAAAAAAGTAATGAGAAAGATTCTAAGTTTTTAATTTTGTAGTTGAATACTTTTGGTTGCTTCTTTATGGTCTTACATGAACTATCAATATTTGTGCTTAAGCTACTTTCCCATGAAGTTTAAATTTTTCGATATGTGGTTTGGAGAAAGAGTTTCCAAAGAGAATGGATAGAATTAAATGATCGAATTGGTCTGAGAATATAATTGGTTCTTTCTTATGTTGCTTATCTAATAATAGCCAGTACCCTGATATTGTCATTGTTGAAGATGACAATGAAGATGAGTATGCACCTGTCATTCAGAGTGGAGATCACAATGAACCAACTGGCGAATCCTTAAGTTCAGGCAGTGATGGTAGCAGCCCTCTCATGTCCAGTGCTGTCCAGCTCAATGGCTCATCTAGTCTGACCACAGAAGATCCTGTGACCATGATGGATTCCATTTTAAATGATAACATCAATCTTTTGGGAAAGTGCGTACACAACTAGATACTGTTTGAATTTATTTGCTGTCTTTGTTTAGTTCACATATTCTATGTCACTTTAAATAATCTTCCTTTCAGAGTATTAACACTTGTAGTCCACCTTTCTCTGTTTTGCTAGGGCTGAGCTCCACAAATGCTCGTTTGAGAAACATTTCATCATCTCAAGAGCAATCTTGGTATTTTCTTGGTAGTTCCTCAGATTTCTTTAATGAAATACTTGTTTTGAATGTTAATAAAGTGTGTGATTGTCTTTTGTGTTTTTATCAGGAATATAGAGTAATATATATTTATTAAGGGATTTATTTCATTGCATAAAAAAATACAGAAATTATTAGCAATAATCAGTAATAAGAGGTTACTGGTAAATATTTTATGATTTATAGTATAGAGGAAATAGATGAATCAAACTGTGTTATTGTGGAACCTTATTTTTGTAAATACTAAAGTTTTGTGTAAAAGTTGTGAGTTCTCAGTTAACTACATTTTCAGGAATCCCAAAAATTGAATAGGATCTCATAAGATTTAAGAATTAGTAAAGTTTTAGCAGTTGTTAGGAGTATTTTGCCTAGCTAGATTTTAGTGTGATTTTTAAACATAAAAACAAAGAAACCTCATATTTGATTTTTTTTTAATTTATTTTCCTTAGGGTTGAGCTGTTGGATTATCTTGACAGTATTGATTGCAGTTTAGAGGACTTCCAAGCCATGCTGTCAGGACGACAGTTTAGCATAGACCCGGATCTCCTTGTTGATGTAGGTACTTTGAATAATCTTTGCTGTGCTGGCAAATTGTATATTTAAGTATACTGTTTATAAGTTAATACATTATTTTCTTGTATTCTTTGCTGTTTTTACATTTTCTCTTTTAAAATGAATGGTTTTGTTTATTAGAAAGAGTGAACCAGATGTGTTCAAGACAATGGAGGGTGATCACTACCTGTGTCTGAATAGCAGTTGTTAATCACCCTGTAACAACATATCACACTGTTCAAAAGTACTAATAATTCCAGTTATTATCTGGACTTGTTGCTGTGTGATGTTTTGCTGTAGAATAAATTATCATTGAATATTAATCGGTGGAAATTAGTAATAGAGTTATTTAGTCAGGAAACAGCATGGAGACACTTAACTTTGGGAATTAATGTTTTCCACTCAAGTGTATTAATATTATATTTGCTATGTTTTTAAAATTTTTATGTCTGTGTCCTAAGGTTCCCTTTTGTTGTCCCCACCACCACTTCTATGACTTTAAGTCCAGTGTTGTCTAGTCTATGAATTCTTATCTACTATTTCTGGCACTAACCACCTTTCGTTCTCTTCCGTCCTGTTCCTATCACCCCTCTCTCCTTACCTAAAGCTTCCTACATGGCCTGTTTCCCTCCAGATGAATCTGGTTCTCCTAATTCTCATTTCCTGTTGAGAACGTTTTTTTCTTTATCCTGAAAGTTTTGTTGCTCCATTTATTTACTTGTTTGCTGGTTTATTTGTTTTTTGTTGCATTTCTTTCCTTTAAGTGCAGCTTTTCTCATATGAAGATTGTATTATCTTGTTTTTTGAAGAGCCTCTGAATGAGGCTAAAAGGGACTAGTCCTTTCTTACTCTTCAGTCTTAATTTACAACCTGTTTTTCTGCTTCTCTTTATGTCACATGACTTTATCATTTTTTCCAAATTGTCAGTGTCCTTCACAGGATGGATTTCACCTTCTTTGAAGATTTCCTTTCCATGCTGACTTATGTTATACCATCTTAGGTGATTTTAATATCCATGTTAATGACCTACTTCAGTTTGTTAATAGTAATTTGACTTCTTGATTCCATCAGTTTTTGTCCCCACTCTGAATCCAGGGACCTTATAGAAGAATATCTGTCCCTTAGATCACTACGGAGGAAATAAAATCCCATATTTCTGAGCCTCTACAAATCCTTGCAGTCTTTAACTAGATTATTTTAATTCAACTTTGGGATATTTAGCACAGTCATTTGTCCTCCATACCCCATCCAGCCAACTGTTGTTCCCTACTCAATAATTTAGCCCATCTTTGTCCTCTTATATGGAATCTCATATCCTTTCTTATTAGAGGAAGTACTTAACTTCCTCTTTAAAGCCAATTTGTACTGCCATCTGCCTCTCTGTTTTGTCTATCTCTGTCTTTGACCTTTCTCATCTCCATCCAATAGGTATACATCTTCCCCAATCTTAAAAATACATTTTGACATGTTGCCCTGCTTATTTACCATTCTCCTTAAATCCTTTCACTCCTATATTTGTTACTTCTTTTTTACCCTATTTTTTTCTTTTGAAACTACTATTGCCTTGTTTATTTAACGCTATGGTGCCTGTGCTGTCTTGGTTTATCCATAGTAAGTACATTGTGTTTTTTTTTGTTTTTTTCCAAGTTAGGTCACTGGGCTAGTGGAAAAAGTTTACTTTGAATGAGATTTGGGTATCATATTTGGCTCATATTACTTACTACCTATGTTGTTATTACCCTTGGGAAAGGTAATCCCTCTTGCCCAGTTTTGCCATCTACGAGGTCTCACAATTAAGTTCACAAACTTGCCATTATGCACTTACGTTGGCAGCACTGCACAACTTGGTAAGGTTTCATAACCTTGGTATATCGGTTTCTCACAGCTCTGTTCTTGTCTACATGTGTCAGTGTCTTGCTGAGTAGTGTTCATTGTTGTTGCCTGTTTTTGTGTGCTTTTGTGAGAACGTTGGAACTTGAATTAGAGCAGTGAACAAACATTGTTTCTTCTGAAACCTGAAAAGAGTGGGAGTGAAATCAAGGACATGGTAGTCCAACTTGATGGTGATAATTCCATGTAGAAAATGTTAGTATACTAATGGATTAAACATTTTTCGGAGGGGAGAGAAAGTGTCACTGACGAAGAGAAGTCAGGGCAACCAGTAACAAGCAGACCTGATGAAAATATTGTGAAAATTCATTGAATTGTGCATCAAAATTGTCAGGTGACTATGAGAAGCATAGCAGTACAAGTAAACATTGATGGAAAAACATGAAAATCTTCACTGAAAATCTTGGCATGAGAAAGGTGTGTCCAAAAATGGTCCCAAAGGAGCTCACTGATGAACAAAAGCAAAGGAGAGTCATAGTGTGCCAAGACCTTTTGGAGAGGCAAAATGATGTTTTGAGACATGTTATCACTGGTGATGAAGCATGGGTGTACCAATACGACCCTGAAACTAAGCGTCACGTACACAATGGAAGTCAGCCAATTTTTCATGACCAAAGAAATTTCATCAGTCCAAATCAAGAGTCAAAATGATGTTGCTAACTATTTTTGCTATCAGAGGGGTCACATGAATTTGTACCAACTGGACAGTCAACCAAGTCGACTATTTGGAATTTCTAAAAAGTCTGCATCCAAAAAGATAAAAATGACCTGAACTTTTCACCAGAGACTAAATGGCTCTTGCATCACAACAATGCACCAGCCCACACAGCACTGTCTGTGAGGGAGTTTTTAGCCAGTAAACAACTATATTGGGACATCCTTGGTACTCACCTGATCTGTCCCTCAATGATTTTATTCCTTACCCATAAATAAAGGAAATGTTGAAAGGAAGACATTTGATGACATTCAGGACATCAAGGGTAATAAGATGACAACTCTGATGGCCATTCCAGAAAAGGACTTCCAAAATTGCTTTGAAGGGTGGGGTAGGCACTGGCATCGGTGCATAGCTTCCCAAGGGGGCTACTTCTAAGGTTATCATAGTGACATTCAGCAATGAGGTATTTAGCACTTTTTCTAGGATGCATTTGCAAACTTAATTGTCAGACCTGGTATAAATGTGGTTAATGCCTCACATGAAGGGCTGTTGTGAGGATTATAAGGTAATTAACACTACTGATGATGTAAGTACTGGGACCTCTGATTTTTTTCCTGTTTTCCTAACTACTCTGTTTCCTGTAAGAGCTTTTGTTTTTCCTGCTGTCTTCTACTTGTGGGTATTCCTTACAGTAACTGCTCTTTTATCCTCTTTAGTTTTTTGTACCTCTATTCCTTTTCTATCCTTCCTCTCTGAGGGATTTGGGCTTGTATTATTGCTCTCAAATGTGTGTCTCAAGCTTTTAATATTTTTTAAAGTAAACTTTACTTGACTTCTAATTCCATACCTTTGGGATCATCAGTTAGATCTTGCCTTAGATTATTTGTGTTTAACATCAAACTTTTCTTTTTTCTTTAAACTTGCTACCTTTTTCAGCTTTCTTTTCTATAGTGGTATCAGACTGCTCTTTACTCACCCAGGATAGTAATCATGGAGTCATCATGGTTTCCTTATCTTTTCTCTCATTCACCATGTCCTGTGGATTTTCCAAAATATAGCATTTATAAGCCATCTCTGCTTTCGTTTCCACTCTTGCCTTTCTCATCCAAGCCCTTTATCATTTCATCATTGAATTATGCTTTATTGCCATAAATAAAAAATCCACCCATAGTTTTCCTGTTCTCTGGATGACAAAGCTGGTAAGGATGTGAGTAAGTATGCTGAAGAATTAATGGGTTCTCTCTCAAAAGTTCAGCACTCAGTCACCCAGGGTGGAGTCACCAGGAGGGGCCTGACCTTAGAATCCAGCCAACTGTGTCAGCTCCTCAAATATGCCCTACTTTTTCTACTTCATAGCATACATCTGCTGGGAATACATGAAGGTGTCCCTAACTCGATACATTTGAAGGAGTGGGGCAAAGAATGAAAGAGGAGCTTACACTGCTGGTCCTCCTCAGATTCCACTCTCAGTAGGGGCAAAAATCTGGTCAGGTCTCAAAGGTAATGCAAGCTGAGCTGGTAGAGATCGACAGTCACTTGTAGCTCTCTTAAGGAACTATGTCTCTTCCTCTTCGTAGATCTGTAAGTGATTGGAAGGAGAGGAAAGTTAAAGGAAGAGCTGGGGATATTTTTAGAGTTACCATGAATATGGAACTTTGAGAGGATTCAACATCTAGAAGGTGGATGAGGAATCTGCCTGTGGCCACTGCATTTCATTTTATCCTGTGAACCATTTGATGAACTATTCTTGCAGTGTGCCTTAATCACTATATTTCAGTGCTCAGGCCATTCCCAAGGTTCTTATTGCTGGCAGAATATGGTCTTATCCCCTAACTGGGTTTGCTTTACTATCAGAACCTTATATGTACAACTTAATTATTCAACTCAGAACTCCTGTGTTATTTGGATTGGTCATCTTATTCCTTTTCTGTTGTTGCTATCACAGTAAGAATCTATTCTTCCTCTATGTCCTCTTTTCCTTCCTCTAAGTCCTAACCAGTCCACAGGGACTGACTGATACACGTTTCATAGTTTCATCTAGACCTTTTGTTTTCATTGTGTGTGTGTGTGTGTGTGTGTGTGTGTGTGTGTGTGTTTCTGTGTGTTTCTGTGTTTCTGTCTCTTTTTCTCCTTTTCTCCTTTCTCTTAACTCCTTAGTACCTTTGAGCTCCGCCATCCATTATTATAGTACTGGATTGTATCTGATCATGTTGCTATTTGACATTGTTCTTATTTCTGTCTTTTAGATTGTAAGCTCCTGGAGAGCAGGAATAGTGTCTTCATCTTGTATTCTTGATGATGTCAATTATTTCTTATATGCTTAATAGATCCTTGTAGAATGAATGACATTGAAGCTTATGCCTCAAACAAATTTATGTGTGTAAACTGGCTGGACTGAATAGAGCAGTAAGCAGTGGTCTTGGCATTTATGGCTTCCCTTGTTAGGTGAGGTGTACAGCATCAACAAGGAGGTATCATTTGGTCAGAGGGCTCCACTCGGGTTATAATCTATGAGCCATTGTCAAAGAGCAGATTCTATAAATTTATTACGTACAGGGTCCAGCAGAAGTAATGACCTTTTTTTTTTTTTTAATAAGCTGTTAATCTGTACCAGATCTTAGTAACAAAGGTTAGTAAGCCAGCATCTTCATTTATACTGTACTACTTAAAAAGGGGCATTACTTCTGCTGGACTTTATAATTAGCAAGTAGTCAATGAAGGCTTAGTGTCAGGGCAAGGAACTCAGTCCTGGTTGCCACTTAATGCCAAAGACTTAGGAAGGAAAAAATAAAGGAAATGAAAAAGAGGAGAGGCGTGGAAAACCACCTATTTGTGTCTCAAGTGATTTACCTCATAGTTTTATAAAGAAATTCTTATAACATCTAACTCATGGGCCAGCTTCTTCTGTTTTTGTTTGTTTTTCTTTCTGCTTCTCTGCCTTTGTCTTCCAAATTTGTTTTACTATATGGAAACTTCCTAGTGCAGGAGCTACATCTCTTCACCCAACATGGCTTTATAAAAATTTTGAACACAATTTTTTAAAATATTTTTTAATCTTATCATCTTTCTTGTTTGGTCTTTCAGCTTTTCACTAGTTCTGTGCAGATGAATCCCACAGATTACATCAATAATACAAAAGTAAGTTTCAATTCATGTTACTTAGGACCCATAGCTGTAAGAATCTGAAAAAAATCCTAGTAAGTAGAAAGCAATATCATGCCCTGATACAAAAAAAAAATTTTTAACTTTTACCTAATATGTGCCATCAAGAAAGTAAAATTCTAGGTGAAAATTAGCTTTTCATTATGGTGTGAATTATTGCCCAATTCTACTGGCACTTGTGTGATTAACTACTAGTGTGAAATAAGCCCTCAAAGTGCTGGGAGATCACCTGATTAAATTTGGCATTTTTAGGTATATAACTGAAATAAATTATTAAAATATGATTTCTTCATGTTTTATATGCTTTATTTTACATTCTTGTTCCTTCTATAAACTTCTCAGCATTTTTATTGAGAATTTACTGGTACTGATGTTCTTAAATAACTTTATTAGCATGTAGTTATAAAAGCTTAGGGATTTATACTACCAGTAATAGTAGTAAGTAAGGCAAATTGAAATAATGAAGTATGGATTTGGACTTTTTTAAGTAAAGTTTTTTGTTATTTAAATGTATAGTAATAGTTGGGATTAGCAGGAGTTGACAAGAAATTCATTAAAATTGGATTTTAATGAGTAAAAAGGACATTCTGAGGTTATTAAAGCCAAAATTTAGAAATTATTCTGTTAACTTTTGCAGCTTACAAGCTTGAATAGTTATAAGTGTATACTTCATTTATCTTGTATTTATACCAAATTGTTTAGTAATCCCTATTTTTCATTGAATACAAAGGTAAATCAAGTCCTCTGAAATTTGTGCAAATTCTAGACTAGTGGAATCAGAACTTTATTGTAGTCTAAAAAGGGCACCTATCAAATAAATATGAGTGATTAAAGTGAATGGGGTACAGTTTTTCTAACTATTATCATGTGTAAGGATATACTGAGCAGATTTTCTACATTTTCAAAGATATAGCCTTGGTAACTTTTTAGAGTTGAAGGAATTTGTGAATTTTTCAACTTAGAAAGCTGATCATACATTCAGTTTTGGATGATTTATGTCTGTAAAGGCCAGCTCATAAATATTTAGGTTTTGCAGGCAATATCTCTTATCATAGCTACTAAACTCTGCAGTTTCAGTGCAAAACCAGCCATAGACAATATGTAAAAGAATTAGTATGGCTGTGCTCCGATAAAACTTTATTTACAAAAACAGGCAGTGTGCTAAATTTGGCATGTGGACCATAATTTTTCTAGATATATGTTATAAGATTCTGTGGACCAACTTAGCACTGTGTTTCAGTAAATACGATAATATTAAATGTTAGATCTTAACTTGAATGAACCCATAGCATGTATTTATTTAGGGAATGTGATGTACTGTTTATTGCTAGACATTAAGTCTTTTTTATTTTTTGATCATCTTCCTTATTCCAAAAACCAATAGCTTAAATACAGTTTTCAGAAACAATTATAGAGCAAATTGCATATTGCTCTATTATCATGTATAATAATTTTATATAATGTCATAAGAAAATTAAGTTTGAGAGTTCTAGAATCTTTATAGTTCTAGAATCTAGATTGTTTTTGCATAATTGTCACATCAACTGTTATTCCCTTGCTTATGACAGATATTCTGTGACATAGATTACAAAACTTTCTTAATAAATCAGGATACTTTATACTCCTCAATATAGGAATCTAAGTGGCCACAACTAATGAGTAAGAATTTGCATTAAACCCATTTGTCATCCTTGTTCTTACGTTTTAGAGAAAGTTTGTGCAACCCATAGCCTGCCGGCTGCATGCAGCTAAAGACGGTTTTAAAGGTTTTTGTGTGTTTTTTTTAAATATATATATATATATATATATATTTTATTTTGACAGAAAGAGAGAGAGATACAGAGACAGAACTGAACTGGGGGAGCTCCCAGTTCAGCATATGGTTCCGCACAGGCCGGGGCCGGGATTAGATCCCCGGTTCTCGGTGCTGCAAAGCGAGCGCTTAACCCACTGAGCCATCCCATCCCAGCTTCCCCTAAAGACGGTTTTAAATGCAGCCCAACACAAATTCATAAACTTCCCTAAAACATTGAGAAATTCTTTTGCGATTTTTTTTTTAGTTCATTGGCTATTGTTAATGTTAGTGTATTTTATGTGTGGCCCAAGACAATTCTTCCAATGTGGCCCAGGGAAACCAAAAGATTGGACATACCTGTTTTAGAGTAACAACAGTGGCATCCTTGGGAAAAAATACCTGTTTAACAAGCATACAAATAAAAATAGTATTATTGCACCAATGTTTACCCTAATGCTAAATGGGAATTATTGTTTAAATTTTTGGTAAGGTATCAGTATTTTTTATTATAACTTGGGGCCATTATTATCTCTGAATCTTGGAAAGTTGGACTGCTTTATTTTATGATGAATATACGAGTAATTATATAATTAATATGTTTGTTACCTCATATGTATTTAACCAGTGTGCAGATACTTGAGATTTACAGCTATTTGGGAAAAATTGTGAACTTTGCACCTCAGTTTGAACATAATTGAAAAGAGCACTGAAGAATTTAACAGCATTAAAGATTTAATCTCCTTATAGTCAGATGTAAGGAGAGAAGACAGTGGTTGAAAGAAGCAATTTAAATGACAGAAAAGAACTGAAAATCACAAAAATGAAGTGAGAAGAAACATCACCTCAACTTTGAGGCTTCCATATATATGGATAAATGGCTTTAAGGATGTCACCATGTTACCCAGAGATACTCTGCTTATGTTTACTTATGCTAAATATTCTGTTGAATGAAAAGAAATGTGTAACATATTTTTCATCTAGACTGTTTAAAGAGGGGTAAAGAATGATCTCTTAATTAGAGGTTTGATTCAGCCATCTTTGATTCATTCCCATCTTTTATCCTTGACACATTCTGTTTATTCTGTTGAAATGCCCCCTTTCTTTTCCAACTGATTGTCATTCTAGTTCAGGATCTTTGTTTCATCTGCTTGATGACAGGAATAGTTAATCTTACCAGTCTTGTTACCTCTATTCAAATCTTTCTCTCTCTAGTCCACCTTTCCTGATGTTCCTCCTTCCCCTATATTTTAGATAATATACCAGTATTGAGATACTTTACCAGTTTGTTTGTTTGTTTATTTTTGCTATTTCAGGAACATATAAAACAAGTATTTTTATATTATTTTTTCTTTTTCAGTCTGAAAACAAAGGATTAGAAACTACCAAGAACAATGTAGTTCAACCAGTTTCAGAAGAAGGAAGAAAATCTAAATCCAAAACAGGTAGGTAAAAATGTACTAGTTTCTATAGATTATTAAGTCTGGTGTAGAAACTAATGTGAGCGAAGGAATCTTGCAGCACTTAACAATTGAACACAGTATGTACTGGTCTCAATGTTATGCAGAATGTACCAAGATTCCAGCATATGGAGATAATTGAATCCATGAGTTCCTAAAATTTAACTAATTTTTTTTCTATTTAACTTAGAAGAACTGAAAGAATCCTCATTTATTTCTTAATTGTTGAATAAAAGACTAATTTTTCTGACTTTAGCATTTTTTAATTTACTGACAAAATATATTTTTTGTTTTACTATGTAAGGTTAGTGATAGAATGTATGCACGTGTATCTCACCTTCAGCTTAAATATTATATAAGCTGGTGATAAAAGAGCATTTTTTAAATCTTTATTATAGATAAGCAGCTTATTCAGTACACTGCCTTTCCACTTCTTGCATTCCTGGATGGGAATCCTGCTTCTGCTGTTGAACAGGGGAGCATGGCATCATCAGAAGTTATGTCCTGTGTAGATAAATCCATAGAAGTTGATGAGCTTCTGGATAGCAGCCTGGAACCAGAACCAACCCAAAGTAAGCTTGTTCGTCTGGAGCCATTGACTGAAGCCGAAGCTAGTGAAGCTACACTGTTTTATTTATGTGAACTTGCTCCTGCACCTCTGGATAGTGACATGCCCCTTTTAGATAGCTAAGTTACCAAGAAGTGGACTCTACATGTATATATTCATCAAAATGATGAACTATTTATTTTAAAGTATCATTTGGTACTTTTTTTTTCTTGTAAATTGCTGTTTTGTTTAATCGGATACTGTGGAATCAAAAGCACCTTTTGCTTTTCTCACTAACCACACTCTTGCAAGGCTTTCAGATGTTACTCAGCTCTGTAGGTATACAAGAATTAATGCACATTATTGGCGTTTCTTTAAGTTGGATTCAGATGGGCATTTTTCTCCAGTTGTAGTAACTTGGATTTATTTTTTATATATATGCCCATTAACTCCAGTTAAATTTTTGTTTGTTTTACTTGTTTGATGCTGTTTGCATTGAGTGCAAATCACTGAAACTAATGATAGAACTCCTGAAGCTTTCTCTGTTCCAGTTACTTTTACTAAGTATTTTTCACTTGGCTTATTTCTAAAACTGGGAACATAAAGTGCCTGTATCTTGTAAAACTTCATTTGTCTCTTTTGGTTCAGAGAAGTTTATTCATGTTCAACAGGAAAGGCAAAGTATACACGAGTGCTTGCTGTCTGATATGGTTCCAGTTCTATATACATAGAAAGAAGAAGGGGATGGGATGATGTCAACCCCATCCACCTAGTTGGACTAGTTTTAAGTAAAAGTTTTTTCTGGTTTGTTTTTTGAACTATAATATTTAGTGAAATAAATCTAATGAATGTTGCATACTAGTGTCTGTTATGTGTCTTCTTTGGAGGTGACACCTACATGTAACATTTTTTTTTCCCATAGGACTTAAACTGTAAACCGTAAACTGTGTCTGTTTTCTGTTACTCTTATTGTGAGCAACACCAAGTTCTTTATGCCTCATCTCAAAAGGTAGACTATGTATTGCAACAAGGGAGGAACATAATGTGTCTGAACTTATGTGTTTTATAGTTCTTTGTTTAAAAATTATACTGGCTTGCTTTCTATCTTTTTAATAAAGAACTGAGAAAAGTATGCCTCTCATTGTCCCAAATGAGGAAAGAACATTATTATCACTGGATGCCACCAAGGGACTATAATTTTTGTCCTGAGAGAAGAGAAATAGATGACTTCCTCTCTTTGGAACAAGTGCTGAAAAGGATTATAGGGACTTAATGCAAGGCCAAACCACCTCTTTCTTTCATCACTTGAAGAATTCCACATTCAGGGGAAGCTGGGATGGCTCAGTGGATTAAGCTCTCAGTTTGCAGCGCCAGGGACCGGGGATCAAATCCCGGCCCGGCCTGTGCGGAACCATATGCTGAACTGGGAGCTCCCCCAGTTCAGTTCTCTCTCTGTCTC
>PVKE010027471.1:0-21588 GCA_004027555.1 Craseonycteris thonglongyai | reverse complement strand
AATTCCTAGGGGCAAATCCTACTTCGCGGTTTTTCAGCTTTCATGGAAGGTTCTGGTCCCCATTAACCGCGAAAAACGAGGGATCACTGTACTTGTAATTAATAGACTTGCATATTGCTAAATCTAATAGAAGTAGATCAGAGTAGTCTTTGAATAGTCCAGAGATCTGTTCCTCTGTGAAGCTTTTCTTGGCAACCCCTCCTCCCACCCCACCACCTGACTTTTCAGGCAAAAATTAGGGCATGCTTTCCTTTCATTATGCCTGTCATACATTCCATCCTTCTAGTATAGCTCTCTTCACCACTGTATTGTGACTGCCTATTTTTTTGGCTGCAAGCCTATGAAGAGCAGAGATTTTTTATCTTAAATCGAATTTGTGTTTTCTTTCCTCCACACAGTGCAGTATGTGGAAGACACACCGTGTATGTGACTACATAAGCATAGGGGTTCCAAGTAGAATAAAAATGGTGGAAAAAGGGAAGGCATAATAAAGGTCCTTGAATGTTCATGGAGGCTCATTCATCAGTGTGGTTATAAGACACAGTGAAAGAGAAGAGTAGAAGGTGAGGCTTGAAAAATAGGCTTGACCGTAATATACAAAATCTAGAATGCCAGAGTCAAGAGGTTGCCCTCTATTCAGTAGGCACTTGGGAGTGGAATTATGAAGGACTTCTATACTTGAAAGTAGTTCTCTACAATGGTGAGTCTGGAGTGGTAAACAGAAAGGAATGGAGAGTGGAGAGGCTGAAGGCAGAGATACCATTCAGGAAGATTCATTGCATGTCAGCTATAATAGCAGTGGGTTTATTGCATTTGTATAATGTTTTCACTCAGACTGTGATTCATGTATGCATCAATTATTAGTATTAATTTGAAATGTTATGTATTATAATACTAGGAGAAAATAACATTTATTGAACATTTACTATGATAGATGCTTTACAGGATTTAACTCAAGATATTTTTAAAACATCACATTGCAAACAAGAAAATTGAGGTGCAAAGAAGTAAAGGAATTTGCTCAACTTTGCTCATAATAAAGAAGGATTTGACCATAAATTGTATAATTTCAAAACTCATGCACTTAATCACAATTTTCAAAATTGAAACACATTGCAAAAAGTAATATATTTCTATTCTTTAGAACTCTATTGTGTCAATTGTTCAATATGAAAATAACAGGGTACATCACATTAACTGAATGAAAAGAATGCTTGCTATCTTTGTATTCTTTTGTTATTTGGCCTGTGGGAATCATTCTGGTATGTAAATTGCAGAGTGTACCTCTGAAATTTATATACCCAGAATTTTTATCTATATGATCTTCTAAAATATTTATGGAAAATTTATAATGCTTAAAACAAAATTGAGGCTTTCGTTTCTAGCGAAGATGGACTAATAAGAACCAGATTGGTCCTCCTACATGAGAAGAACTAAAGAGCATAATAAAGTATATGAAAAGGTGGTATTCAAGATCTTGGATATCAAGTATACCACGTAACAAAAGATAGTGACTCCTGAGAGAAAGGCTCTGTTAGATTTTATCAAACCATAATGGAGAACCACATAATTTGTGGGGCAATGATGAGAGTTCTCAGAACGGTCCTTCCTCAGTAATGGGGAATATTAGCCATAGAATAAATACTGCTTGGGTCCTGGCAAATCTCAAAAGCGGCATTCAAGAAGATCAATCAGCCCCCTACAAAAGAAATATGAAGAAAATTATATCAGAAACATCATAAATTGCTCCAAACTAGGTTTTAGTATATGTGCTGTCGAAGCAAGCACCCCAAACTAGGTTTTATACAGAGAAAATCTTAAAAGAAGCTAGAGGAAAAACAAATGTTTTGTACAGAGGAAAAATAACTACAGATGACAAATTTCATGTCAGAAATAGTGCAAATGAAAAAACAATGGAACAGTACATTTTAACATATCAATGTTAAAAAAATATTTTCTATCTAAAATTCCATATCCAGGAAAATGATTTTCAGAAATAAAGGCAAAAATAAAGATTTTTTCTAACATAAAAGATGAAAGACATTACTAGCAGAGCATGGCAAGAAATGTTGAAGGCAGTCTTTCAGGTAGAAAAGTAATATCAGATACAAATATGAATCTGTACAATGGAATGAAGAACATCAAAAAGGTAAACTATGTGAGTAAATATATAATTTTTTTTCTTAGTATTTATATCTCTTTAAGAAGCAACTGGCTGTTTAAACAAAAAATAATTACCATGTAGTGTTTATAGTAGATGTGGTGGTAAAATATATTTAAAAAATAACCACGGCTGGGAGAGTCTTATACTCTGCCAAGTAGTATAATATTACTTGAAAATAGACTTTGACAGGTTAAAGATATATACACTAAACACTAAAGCAACCATTAAAAATAGAGTTAAAACTAATACTCCAATGAAAGGTGATAAAAGAATTAATAAAAGATACTCAAAGCCTTTTTTACAATGGGTTTGCCACCAGAAGAACCCAGGTGTAGAGAAAGCTGGCACGAAATCTGAACCATAATGGGAAATGAAAAGACTCATATCAACATTATCATCATTGGACACATAGATTCCGGAAAGCCTACCGCTACTGGTCACCTGATCTACAGATGTGATGGGATGGCCAAAAAAACCATTGAAAAATTTGAGAAGAAGGCTGCTGAGATGGGAAAGGGCTCCCTCAAGCATACCTAGGTCTCAGATAACCTGAACGCTGAACATGAGTGTGATTATCACCACTGATCTCTCCCTGTGGAAATTTGAGACCAGTAAATACTGTGTGACCATTATTGATGCCCCAGGACACAGAGACTTTATAAAAAACGTGATTATAGTTACATCTCAGGCTGACTGTGCTGTCCTGATTGTTGCTGCTCGTGCTGGTGAATTTGAAACAGGTATCTCCAAGAATGGGCAGACCCATGAGCACTGTCTTCTGGTTTACATGCTGGGTGTGAAACAACTAATTGTTGGTGTTAACAAAATGGATTCCACTGAGCCACTCAACAGCCAGAGGAGATAAGAGGAAATCATTAAAGCAGTCAGCACCTACATTAAGAAAATTGCCTACAACCATGAAACAGCAGCATTTGTGCCAATTTCTGGTTGGAATGAGGCCAACATGCTGAAGCCAAGTGCTAACATGCCTTGGTTCAAGGGATGGAAAGTCACCCATGAAGATGGCAGTGCCAGTGGAACCATGCTGCTTGAAGCTCTGGATTGCATCCTGCCACCAACTCATCCAATTGAGATGCCCTGTGTCTGACCTTCTAGGATGTCTACACAAATTGCTGATATTGGTGCTGTCCCAGTGGACTGAATGGAGACTGGTGTTCTCAAACCCAGCAAAGGTGGTCAGCTTTGCTCCTGTCAGTGTTACAACTGAAGTCAAGTCTATTGAAATGCACCAAGAAATTTTGAGTAAAGCTCTTCTGGGGACAATGTGGGCTTCAGTATCAAGAATGTGTCTGTCAAAGAAATTCATCATGGCAATGTGGCTAGTGATAGCAAAATGACCCATCAATGGAAGTAGCTGATTTCATGGCTCAGGTGCTTGTCTTGAACCACTGGCCAAATCAGTGCCAGGTAACGCACCTGTTCTTGATCGTCACACAGCTCATACTGCTTGCAAGTTTGCTGAGCTGAAGGAGACTCATCGTCATTCTGGGGAAAAAGCTGGAAAATGGCCCAAAGTTTTTGAATTCTGGTGATGCTGCCATTGTTGATATGGTTCCTTGCAAGTCCACATGTGATGAGAGCTTCTCTGACTACCCTTTCTTCTCTGGGCCATTTTGCTGTTCGTGACACGAGACGGGCAGTTGCTGTGGGTGTCATCAAAGTTGTGGACAAGAAGGCAGCTGGATCTTGCACAGTCACCAAGTCAGCCCAGAAAGTTCAGAAGGCTAAATGAATATTATTTCCAATACTGGCCACCCCAGTCTTAATTGCTGGTGGAGGAATGGTTTCAGAATTGTTTGTCTCAATTGACTATTTAAGTTTAATAGAAGACTGACTGGTCAATGATTACAATGCATCATAAAACCTTCAGAAGGAAAGGAAAATGTTTTGTGGACTATTTGTGGAAATTTTAAAATTAGTTTTTAAAATCAGTATCCTTTTAATGGAAACAACTTGACCAAAAATCTGTCACAAAATTTTGAGACCCATGAAAACCAAGTTTGATGAGGAAAAAAAAAACAAAAAACAAAAAATTCAAAGCATCGAAAGAAAATGAACCAAGAACAAATAATGACCCAAGAAAAAATAATGAATGGACAATTATAAAACAAATAGAAAGTGGTAGAGTTAAACCTAGCCATATCAATAAACATTTAATTATAAATGGTTGCAACACTTGAATTAAAAGGCAGAATTGTTAGGAAAAAAAACAAGATCCAATTATATACCTCTGATAAGAAATTTATTTTAAATAAAAATCACTAATAGATTAAAAGTAAAAGGATGGAAAAAATAGATGGCTAATATGAAAAGAAAACTGAAGTGGTTAAATTAATATTACACAAAGTAGATTTCAGAGCAAAGAATAGTTTTAAAAATAAATTCATCATGATAAAAAAAGGTCAGTAAATCAAGAGGATATAACAATTCTTTCCATCACTGTATATTTGATGGCCCCTCCCTATTTCACCACCCCCACTCCCCCAGCCACCTACCCTTTTGCCCTGGGAGGGGACATCAAATATATAGTGATGGAAAGAGAACTGACTCTGGGTGGTGAGCACATAATGCAATACAAAGACGATGTAATGTAGGTAGAATCGTACACCTGGAACTTATGTAATTTTTACCAACCAATGTCACCCCAATAAATTTAACAATTAAAAAGTAAAATAAATAAAGAGGATATAACAATTCTAAACATATATGTATAATAATAACATAGCTTTAAAATACATGTAATAAAAAATGATAGAATTGCAAGAAGGAATAGACAATTATAATTGGAGATTTCAGTACTCCTCTCATTAATTGATAATTGACAGAAAGTCAATAAGAATATAGAAGATTCAAATAACAGTATCAATCTGCTTGATCTATTTGACATTTATAGAACACTACCACACAACAGCACATTCTTTTTAAGTGCACATGAGCACTTAGCAAGATCATATTCAGAATCATAAAGTTTCAATAAATATAGAAGAATTCAATATAGAATAATGTTCTCAGTTCATAATGGAATTAAATTATAACTCAGTACAGAAAGGTCTCTAGAAAATACCCAAATATTCATAAATTGTGTAATTCATTTATTTTTATTTATTTTAATTTTATTGTTAAATTTATTGGGGTGACATTGATTGGTAACAATTAGATAGTTTCCAGATGTACAAATCTACATCACATCACCTATGTATCACATTATATGCTCACCACCCAGAATCAGCTCTCCTTCCATCACCATGTATTTGGTGTCCACTCCCATTCCCCCCCCACCCACACACACACACTCTCCCTCCCCCCTCCTCCCTTTTCCTCAGGTAACCACCAAACTATTGAGTGTGTCCATAAAGCTGGTGCCCACTCCCACCTCTCCTCTCCATTTAATTCATTTTTAATACCCATGGATTAAAGAAGTCAAAAGGGAAATTAGAAAGCATTTTGAACTAAATTCAAAGGAAAACAAGATATCAATTTTGTAGGATGCCTCTAAAGCAGTGTTTAGGGGAAAATTCATAGCTCTCAATGTCTACATTAAAAGAAGAGATTTCTCAAATCAGTGATCTTGGCTATTTAGTTAAAAAATTAGAAAAAAGGGCAAATTATATCAAAAGTAAGCAGAAGGAAAAAAAAGTTCAAAGTGAAAATAAATGAAGTAGAATTCAGAAACAGTGAGAAAATCATTAAAACCAACAGCTAGTTCATTAAAAAGATCAATAAAATTGACATTGATCAGTAATAAAAAAAACAAGTTATCAATGAATGTGAGAGGTGATGTCACTACAGGTTTTCCTAATACTAAGTGGGTAAGGCAATACTATAAACAACTTCAAGCCAATAAAAATGAAGTGGACGATTTCTTGAAAGACAAATCAGCAAAGCTCACTGAAGAAGAAATAACAGGAAAATCCCTATATCAATTAAAGAAATTAAATTTGTAGTTAACGTCTTAAAATAAAATCCTGACCCAGATGGCTTTATTGGTGAATGGTACCAAACATTTAAGAAAGAAACCATAGCAATTCTATGCAGACATTTGTAGAAAACTGAACAGGAGTTAAAGCTTCTCAGCTCATTCTTTGAAGCCAGATTACCTTGATACCCAGACCAGAAAAAAACATTTCAAGGAAACAAACTAGCATACAAGTATTTCTCATGTTGCAAAATTTCTCAACACAATTTTAGTAAAGTGTATCAACAATATGTTGAAAGGATAATATAACTACCGGTAGTTGAAGTTTGTCCCAGGATATTAAAAAATCAATGTAATGCCATTTTAACACATTTTAAAAATCATATCTAAACAGATGCAGAACATTTTCTGGACAAAATTCAAAATCCATTCTTGAAACAAACTGTCAACAAATTAGAGAATAATTTGTATTAAAAGGACATTTTCAAAAAACCTCTAGCTAACATCACAGTTCATAAAAAGCTGAATTCCTTCACCATAATATCAGTAACAAAGCAAAAATATCATATTCAATTCTATTGAACAATTGTACTCGTTAGTTTTAGCAAAGACAATAAGACAATAAAAGATAAAATTCATACCCATGGTAAAGGAAAAAGTAAAACATTTTTTCACAGATGACATCATTGTCTGAAAAAAATAGGTTTAGCAAGGTTGCAGTATACAAGATCAATGCACAAAAGTCAATTGTATTTCTATATCTAGCAGTGATCAATTGAAAACCTAAATTAAAAATAATACTACTCACAGTACCATAACAATGAAATAGTCAAGGATAATTCTGACCCAAAGTATGCGAGGCCTGTATATTGAAAACTATAAAGTATTGCTGAGCAAAATTAATGAAGACATAAATAAAGGAAAGGTGTACTGTGTATTTGAATTGGAAGATTCGATACTTTGGGAGGTCTCTTCTCCCCAGATTAATCTATAGATTCAACACAATCCTGATAAAAATCACAGAATTTGGGGGAAATTAAGAAGCTGATTCTAAAACTTGTGTGAAAATTCAAATTTGGATTTCATCAAAATTGACAACTCTAGTCTTTGAGAGAATGAAAATTCAAACCATAAACTGGTATAAATATTTCTAAATCATTATCAGATAAAGGACTTGTAAGCAGAATATATAAAGAAAACTCAAAACTCAATAAGAAAATAAACCACCAATTAGAAACATACACAAAGATTTGTATAGTTACTTCACCGAAGAAAATAAATGAATGGCCAATAAGCACATGAAAATATGTTCAACATCATTAGTCATTAGGAAAACAAATTAAAAATCACAAGATATCATTATCCTGAACTCTTCATGCATTGCTGGTAAGAATGTAAATGGTAAAACCACTTTGTAAAACAGTTTGTCAGTTTCATAGAAATATAAATATATACCTATTATATGATTTAGCCATCCCACCCTTAGTTACTTGTTCCAGATAAATGAAAGCATATATCCATACAAAGAAAGGCTTATTGCCCCCAAACTGGAAACAACCCAAATGCCTATCAACAGGTAGAATGGATCAGCAAATTGTGGTATGTTTATGCAATGGAATACTTCTCATTCATAGTAAATAAAGAACTTTGATACATGCAATATTGATGAACCTCAAAATATTTATCCTGAGTGAAAGAAGGCATACAAAAAGGTACATACTATATGATTTCATATAAATATAATTATAGATAATTCAGACTCATTTATTGTGACAGTATCAGTGGTTGCCTAGGGATGGAGAGATGTGAATGGACAAGGTAGAGAAATTACAAAGGAGCAAGAGGAAACTTTGGGGTGATGGATATATGTTCTTTATGTAGGTTTTAGTAATAATTTCATGAGTTTAATATCATATGTAAAAACATTGTACATTTTAAATATATGCAAGATATTTTATGTCAGTTACACTTCAGTAAAACTGTTTAAAAACATTGGATAATAAAAGTAATTGTCCATCTTTTTTTGTATACTGGCTTAGGTTTTGAGATTACTGTTTCTGGCCATGTCTGTGTGTTTTAAAGATTTTTTTTATTGTTTGTAAGAAGGTGAGAGAGAGAAGGAGGAAGAGCCCAGAGCAATTTTCATAGTTGCACATCATTCATTGTGACGTGGTTTCATTCCACACAGGTGGTTGTGGGGCCGTGCGGTGCAGAACCGAATCAGGGGCCTCCTGTATGGGAGGTGAGAAACTTCGCTGCCATCCAGGTGGTTACAAGTTGTGCCGCAGTTTAGCAAATGGGTTTGCATGGGCTGTGGCTGGGAATTGAACCCTGGACCTTGTGATTGTGAGACAGGTGCTCAACCACTGAGCTATCCTGTCATCTTCTGGCCATATATGATTTTTATCTGCTTGTAAAAAACAACTCGTGTTAAAATCCGAATTTTACATCTTCCACAGAACTAGTTGATGCTACCCCCTAATATATAATATAAATGCCCTGACCGCCCCCCCCACCCCTATGCATAACACCTTGAAAGAAATTATTGGTGCATGGTGTGTCTGGTGGATGAAGTGGAAGAATCTTAGGGGAATGGAAACTGTATGTCTCTGAAAGAATATATTAATCTTATAATAAATATAATGCAATCAGTTCTTCTCTAGGGGGTTACCATAATCCTCTATGCTTTCTCTATTCCCTGCTAGAGTTAAGCTTCTACTTTGTTAGTTAGGGAAACACAGGGAGGGACATTTTCTGAGTCTTTGTGCCCACTCTTTAGGGAATTTTCATTTGGGGTCTTGAAAAAGCCAAGTCACTAATTGTCTGCAGAATCAGTGTGGATTTCTCAAGGAATGGCCACGGAGCCAGGAAAGATCCCTAGATAAATAATAGGAGTACATTTTTATTAGTTCCACGTACACCAAGCTTGTCCTCTCAGTAAGTTAAAGACTAAATTCACAGTGAACAAAGTGTCATAGCACATAAGGAAGAGATATTTTCAGCCTGCCTGTTTTCTTTTCCCCTCTCACTGGGAGCATTTGTTCTTACAGACTTAGTGAGAAATATTTTAAAATATTAATTATTTTAGACTCACTTTAGATGTTATACAGATTTTCTTCCAATTATATTATTTTTATTTAAAACTTTAAAATCTGATTAATATACTTAGGTCACCATTTCTTGATTTATTTGCATTATATAATTCCTGTTACCTCCCCAACATGAGGGGAGCAAGTAGTACTGGGGTTGGGGCAGCTTTGATTTAAAAATCTGAACCCTGCAGTTTCTTGGGTTATTCTTTGCATTGTTTGTGCCAGGACCACTTCATCTGGTCATGGGAACAGTCTCTTTTGTCCAAGGGGATAAGCCCTGAGAATTGCATGATCCAAAGTGGAAAGTGGAGGTGCCTCCCATTCAGCTTCAGTCCCTGGTGCACCTTTGCTTTTAGAGAATCATGTCTGCTTGGCTTCTCCCAACTTGCGCCATCGTTCTGCAGTGTTCGTCCCTCCATCCCTATTGCGACCGTGAGGGGCTCAGCCCAGCTTCCTGCTTGAAGACAGTCTCATCTTTCTTATATTCCTTGTGTCTCTTCTCCCGTTGAGGGTAACTGATATGAATGGTGAGGACTCCCTGTTTTTGCTGTCTGGTTTCCTCACAGCTGGTAAGGATCACAATGTCTGTTTCTCTTTTTCTGCTTTCTGGTGAGATGCTGTGTGGGTAGGTAGGGGCTTTTACTCCTCCCAATTTTCCTGATATCTCCATAAGCTGAACCAATACCCAGCTCTCCAGGGAGAATCGGTGGCACTTCTCTAGTGAGGATTTTGATGCGTTGTTCTCATTCCCTATGTCATTTAGGGGAAGAGGGGCTATGACTATTTTCTGTTATATTCCCAGGCTACCATTGCCAAACACTGTGTAGTAGTTTGCTCCTTTTCTACTGCAGGTGCCAAGAGTGAATTTTTTGTTGTTGTTAGCTTTTACCTTTTTGTTTTGTTTTGTTTTTTTGTTTATATTAGCTGTCTTTTTTTTCTTTTGAACTGAACTAGGGGCCTCACCGCATTCGGGAAACACACCCAAGTTCAGCATGTGGGTCCGGCTGGGCCGGAGCCGGGATTCGATCCTCAGTCCTCGGGGCTTCAAAGCGAGTGCTTAGCCAGCTGAGCCATCCCAGCTTTCCCTATATTAGCTGTCTTAAAGGGAGATTCTATGATATGGTTTCAATCTCCAGTGGTTTCCGGGAAATTGATATCACATTAAGAAGTTTTTAACCTGGAGTCTATCTACAGTCACACAAGTGTAGGGTCTTCTGATAGAAGATGATATAATTTATGATACTACAGTTATCATTTACAAGTAATATTGTGGTAGTTTATGAAGTACACATTGAACCAAGAAGCACGAGTTTTCTGGGTGCCTCATCTTCTATGGATTAAATGGAATGTTTTCTATGACCATGGTTTAATGCATGCAAAATTCTTCCATATGGGTAAAACTGAATGTTTGTGAATGTCTTCATCTGGTTTAGAAATAGCATACAGGACAAATTCCAAATCTTGAGCAAGATTGTTTGCATCTTTAAAAAATTAAGTATTGAATGTCACAGAGACTTAATTAGAATTTAACAGGTTAACTGTGTTTTTAAGCAAGCCAATTCCTAAGTAATTTCTTGTTTGAAAATGAAGACATTGGGCTAGATCATTGCTTCCCCATCTTTTTTATCATAAGAATCACCTAGTTTTTGTCAAAATATTGATTCCTATGCCTGTCCCCTGAAGACTCAGGTTCAGTGCTCTCAATTTGATGGCTTTCAGCCATTGTTGCATATTATCATAACCATGGAGCTTTAAATCCTGACACTCAAGTGTAAGCCCTGATAGATTATATAAGAACCTCTGGAACAGTGGGATCCACACCCAAGCATAGCATTTTTTTTAAATCCCTAAAGTAATTCCCTTATGAAGTGAAGTTTGTGAAACACTGGTCTAGCATGAAGTCCTTACAAAATACCCTGAAATATTTTTATAATTAGAAAAGTCTGAGAAATTATTTATTAAAATATTTCTAAAAATTTAATCAGTAATTCAATTTTAACATTTAGAGTCCCAAATAAAGCCACTCTGGATGAAATTTACAACGGAATTATTTTGAACAGATTCATAATGTCTTAATATTTTGTTATTATACAGTAGTCTTTGGGAATGCCAAGATAGTTCAGTGGTTGAGCACTTGCCTCACACAAAAGATCTGGGGTTCAATTTATGGCCCTGGCTCGTGCAAGCCCTGTATGCTGAACTGTGGTGCAGCTGGTAACCGCTAAGATGGCTCGACAGTGAAGGTTCTTGCCTCCCAAGCATGAGGCCCCCAGTTTGGTTCCCACCCCATATGGCCCCACATCCACCTGTGTGGAATGAAACTATGTCATAACTAATGATGTACAACTGTGGAGACTGCTGTGGACCCTCCACCTTCTCTCTCTCTCCCTCCTTCTCTCTCTCACCTTCTCGCAAACAATAAAAATAAAATTAAAAAAAAAAATTTAAAAACAGGCTGTGTTTTACTCTGATGTAGCAAAATTGGGTTTGGAAATGAACTTTATTTTGAAGGTATTCTTTTTTTTTTAAGATTTATTTTATTGTTTGAGAGAAGGTGAGAGAGAAAGAGAGGCAGACAGACAGAGAGAGAAGGGGGAAGGGCCTTGAGCAGTCTCCATGGTTGTACATTATTAGTGGTGACATAGTTTCATTCCACACAAGTGGATGTGGGGCCATGTGGAGTGGGAACCAAAATGGGGATCTCCTACATGGGAGGTGAGAACCTTCACCCCCATCCTGTGGTTACCAGTTCAGCATATGGGTTTGCATGGGCTGGGACTGACTGAGATTTGATCCCCAGACCTCATGGCTACAAGGCAAACACTCAACCTGTTGAGCTATCCCAGAATCCCCAGATTTTTCTCCATATCACTTATTTTTAAATCCCAGTGGCCTCAATAAGAAATACATACTCCCTGTAGAGGACAAAACTGAGCCAACAATGTTTACAATGACTTTAAATCTTGGCTTGGTTACTATGTGGTAAACTAAGTAATAATCTAGATATATTTAGAAATCTTACAAAGAAAGCTGAAAGCTTTACATAGTTTTTTAAAAAAGGTAAAATCCCACTTGCTTGAAGCAGCCTTGTGACATCATATTTTTCTAGAGTTAAAACCCTATGGTTTATTCAGTAATAACAAACCCTATAGTTTATTTGGTGATAGCATTATAGTTTTGTAGATGACAGTGAGAAGTACAAAGGCATATGACATTCCATACTTTTCATATTGTCCTTTATAATACTTCCTCTTTTTAGAATAATTACTGGCATTCATAAGTATTCATTTCTCACTATACAATTATGTATTTCTTGTTACTTAATGACTGAAAAACTAAGTAAGTGTAGTTTATTTTTCTGCATTTTAGTGACAGCCAAGGAACTCGATTGCTTTCTTGTAATTATTTCAGGAATGAGTTGTGAAGGAGGTGGTATCTGAAAAGCTGTTTGATAAACAGACAGTTTGGAGGGCTTCATTGGGGCTGGGGAATACCAAGCAGCATTTTTTAGGCACATAGCACTTGAGGAAAATATCTAGAGCTGGAACTAGATAAAATCAAAGAGCCCCTAAGCAGATAATGGCAAAGGAGATGAGCAGGGGAGGAAGGTACTTTGGGAAATCCGGTGGAAAGTATTATATCCACTAATAAAACCCAAAACTCTATGGTGAGAGGATTGAGGGGCTTTTTGCTTCTTTGTTAGGTATGATCAGGAGTATATATAGGATTTTGCTAAGGCCTGGCCAGATCTCCAGTGGGGCCATGCAGGAACCACTTTTATGTGGTCATTGTCAGATTGGTGTACACTTATTGGTGAGGTGACCTCTTCCTAGAATCCCAAAAGGAGGCACAAGTGCTCTGCACTCAGCGTTTCCATGAATGTATTTATAGCACTGAGCCCGCTTTGGGCTTCTCTTGCTGAGCCTCTGAGCCTCCCTCTGACTTGAAGCAATACTCCACAGGATGAAGGGATCTGGCTTTCCTTTTGCTTTTCTTTCCTAACAGGACTCACTTAAGTCTTACCTTCTTCCTTTGGATGCCAGCTCCATGGCCAATTTGGTGCCACATGAGTGCCAGAAAGGGAGAGATTGACCTAGGGATGGGGATTCTGAATTGTGAGTTACGGCATTTCACAAAGTATACTCCGCCATATATAAAGAACTTGATACATTGCTTGATACAAATGCCTATATAATGTTTCCTATTATTTAATTCCTATAATTATAGAACAGTCTCATCCATTCAATTAAAAGCAATTTGGAGATTTTGGTTACTTATCTTAAATATCCCATTACCAGAGATCTTGAAATAAAGATCTGAATAACCATGCTACCAGCCCAAAGACACAACAATGAACTGGAAAACATGTATCTTTCTCTAGACACTTTACTGAATGAAATTTGTAGTAATAAATATAGACCTCTAGATGATTGTATTGTGAATAATCCTGCATAGGGACTTTAGTGGCCTGGTCCTAGTAAAGAGTGGCTTTGGATGGTTCAGGCTATCTTTTTTTTTTAATTGTAATTTTTATTTTATTTTTGACAGAAAGAGAGAGAGATACAGAGACAGAGACAGAGAGAGAACTGAACTGTGGGAACTCCCCAGTTCAGCATGTGGGTCCGCCTGGGCCGGAGCCAGGACTTGATCCTCGGTTCAGACTATCTTAATGCCTATTGGAATGATGCTAAAGAAAAACCTTAAATATAGTAGTTACAGTATTTTTCACACTATAAGACAAACCTGATCATAAGACACACCTAGGTTTAGAGGAGGAAAACAAGAAAAAAATATTCTGAACCAAATATACTAATATATTTAATAAAATATAGCAGAATAATATTTCAACCATGTAAAGTTAACAATGGTATTAAGAACCATCATCACTATCATTAACAAATGAGGAGAGACTTTACGGTTCAAGCACTCTAGTTTTCTGGAAACCTCAAGAACTGATAGGTCAGGTAATATACATCATGGTCTGTGACACAATATTTGCTCCATAAGATGCATAGACATTTCCACCCACTTTTTTTTGGGGGGGGGAAGTGCACTGTGAGTCTTATGGAGTGAAAAATACAGTACTTAACTAACGAGGATAGTAGTTATTGACTCAGAGCATTTTAAAAGAGTTTGGAGTGGACCATTGGATCCAGTCTACTCTATTCCTCATTCATTTGTGATTAGATTATGGTAATTACCAAACCAGAGCTGGGAAAGTCAGCTCACAGTTCATAGTGGTTCAAAAGAATTAGGTCTACAAATCTCTGAATATTTGGGATTTCTTGGTGCTCATCATTCATGTGTCATATGTTACATTTCCTTAAGTCTCATGTTTGCTGCTATAGGTGTTGACATTAAGCTACCCTAGAAATCCTGCCTGTCAGGCTAATAAAAAGCATAACTTTAAACAAGGAACCCCTTCTCCACTTTACTCTTAATTTGTTGAAGACATTTAGGAAAGGGTATTCCACAGTGTCTTAAAATGATTGTTTAATTTGTTCTTTCCCTTTCTTTCATGAGATATCTTTTTATCTATATACATCTTTAAATTCTTTCAACAATGTAGTTTTCAGATATGTTTAATGCTTCTTTGGTTAACATTATTCCTAAATATTTTAATTTTTATGCTATTATAAATAGTATTGTTTTCTTAATTTTAGTTTTGATTTGTCAATCTCTAATATATATAAATAATTGATTTTGTGTATTGATCTTATGTGCTGCAACCTTGCAGAAATCATTAATTAGTTTCAACATAATTTTAGTAGACAATTTAGGACAAATCTACAAGTAAAGATAGTTTTACTTCTTTATTAACAATTTGCATGCCTTTTATTTCCTTTCCGTGCCTAAATTCCCTGACAAGAATTTTCACTATAATGTTAAATAGAAATGGCAAGAATGGACATCCTTGTCTTGTTCCTCATCTTAAGGAGAAAGCAGCTAGTCTTTTGCCATTAAGTGTAATGTAGCTGTGGGGTTTTTTATAGATTGCTTTTATCTAGAAAAGTTTACCTTTTATTAAAAAAGGTTGAGGAAGTTTTCTTTAATTTATCATTTTTAAGGTAGTATTATCATGAAAGGGTGGTGGATTTTATCAAATACTTTTTGTCTCAGATGATTACATTGTTTTTGTCCTTTATTCTATCATTTTGGTTTATTACAATGATTAATTTTATATGTTGAAGCAACCTTGCATTCCTTGTATAAACTCATTTGGTCATGGTATATAATCCTTTTTATATGTTGCTGGATTCAGCTACCTAGTACAGTAGACTGTTAACTAGAACTCACACAACCAGCACTCCCAAGCAACTGTGCCATTTGCTTGAGTTCCAGTTAACAGAATCTACTGTACAAGGGCTGTCCAGAAAGTATCCAGCCATGTAACTGTTTTCATTATATTGACAATGGCTGGATACTTTCTGGACAGCCCTTGTATTTACGTAGTTGAAGATTTTTGTGTCTATATACAAGAAGTATTGGTATGCAGTTGTCTTTTCTTATGATTCTTTGTCAGATGTTTTTTTTTTTTTGAACTGAACTGGGGGCCTCACCGCATTCGGGGGATGCACACCCCAAGTTCAGCATGTGGGTCCGCACAGGCCGGGGCTGGGATTCGATCCTCGGTCCCCAGGGCCTCAATGTGAGTGCCTATGCCCGCTGAGCCATCCCGGCTTCCCCCTTTGTCAGATTTTTATATCAGACCAGTAGTGGCCTCGTAGAATAAGCTAAGAAATGTTCCCTTCTCTTTTTGAGTTTGTGAAAAGTTGGTATTACTTCCTTATTAACTAGTTGGTAAAGTTCATCAATGAAGCCATCTGGGCCTGGGCTTTTCTTTATAGGTAGTTTTAATTGCTAAGTCAACACCTTTATCTTTCATAGGTCTGTTTAGATTTTCTAATTATTCGAGAGTCACTTTTAGTAGTTGTGTGTTTCAAGGAATTTTTCTGTTTCATAAATTTAATTTGTTAACATACTGCTATTCCTGCTCATAGTATTATTTTTTGATCATTTTTATTTCTGAAATGTCATTAGTAATGCCACCTCTTTTCCTTCTGATGTTAACAATGTAAGTCTTTTGTCTTCTTTCTTGGTCAGCCCAGCTAAAGGTTTGCCAATTTATCTTTACAAAGAACCAACTTTTGGGCCCATTGATTTCTCTTTCTTTTTCTCTTTTTTGTTTCATTAATTTCTGGTCTTCACATTATTATGTCCATCTTTCTGCTTGCTTTAGGTGTAATTTGCTCTTATTTTTCCAGTGTCTCTGGCTTTAGTTGTTTCTGATAAGTAGTCCACTGCTAAATGTGTTGTAGTTTCCTATATGTGAGGAATTGTTTTTCTCTTGCTGATTTCAAGGTTTTTCTCTTCAATATTTTTATTATACTATGTATATGTATGGATCTCTTTGTATTTATACTACTAGGAGTTTGTTGAACTTATTGTAGGCATAGATTAATAATATTTTTCATCATGTTTGGGAAGTTTTTCCATTAATCGTTCAGATCTTTTTTTCTCTGTTGTTCAGCTAGGACTTCCATTATGCATATTTTGGTGTTTAATGATGTGACACATTTCTCTGAGGCTCTGTTCACTTTCCTCATTCTTTTTCTTCTTCTGTTCTTCAAATTGCTTAGTTTCTATTGATCTATCACTAAGTTCCCTAATTTCTTTCTTTTGTCAAGTCGAATCTATTGTTGATCCTCTCTAGTGAATATTTATTTTAATTATTATACTTTCTAACTCTAGAATTTTCATTTGATTCTTTGTCATAATTTCTGTCTTACTGATATTCTCTTTTGGTGAGACCTTATCAGTGTATCTTGCTTTATAGCATAGTTTCCTTTATGTCTTGGAACATATTTATGTTGAAATTTGCATATTTAAAGTAACATACTGTAGCAGTACTTGATGTGGGCTTCCCATCCTTCAGGGACTTTATGTTATTTTCTGTTTACTTGTTCATGTAATAACTTGGCTGAACTCTTTTATGCCCATGTGGTGTGAAGCCTCTGATGTTGCTTTGCACTGTCTTGGGCACATGCACAATTACCCTCAAGTGGCAATGGTTTTAGCAGCTTTCTTTTGACTTGCCTTTCCCTGATCTTTCTGTTAAGCTGTCTGCTTTTGTTGTTATCACACCCAACTGTTAGGCTCCACACCCAACTGTAATAGCCTGCTGATTGCTTATTTTTTCACAATGCCTTGAGTTGTAAATTGCACTTCAGTCTGATCCAATTAAATTCAGGCCCCTTTTCTGGAGTAGATTTTCAGGCCAGTCTTTGAGGTCTGTTCTGAACCCAGGAGGAATCTCCTTGATTGTGTCTTACTCTGGTTCTCTCTGATAAAGTATCCGGCCTGTGGTTTAGCTTTTTGCCCTCAGAGAGCTAACAGCCTTCTCAGAATTGCTTGTCATTGAAATCTTCATTGTTTTTAAATATATTTTTTATTTATTTATTTATTTTTGACAGAGAGAGAGAGAGAGAGAGAGAGAGAACTGAACTGGAGGAGCTCCTAGTTCAGCCTATGGTTCCACACGGGCCGGGGCCGGGGCCGGGATTCAATTCTCGGTCCCCGGCGCTGCAAAGTGAGCGTTTAACCCACTGAGCCATCCCGGCTTCCCCTCCATTGTTTTTAAGGGTAGTCTTACGTATGTCAGTTCCTTTGGGGAGAGTTTCAGAGCCCCCTTTCTTATGAACTTTCTCTCTAGACAAAATCTCTGAGCCACTGTTCTGGATTGGAGGTGGGGACAGTGATCTGCTTCAGAGTGACATCCTATTTCATGAGTAGGATGCTGTGTGGGTTGAATAGCCTCTGGTGTTTTCAGCATGCCTCTCCAGGCACAAAACTTCTGCCCTACTCACACACTGAGGTGATGGCAGCTAGGTCCCCTGTATTCTTGGCCTCTGCAACTGAGCTAGAGCCACCACCCTACTAGTGGGGCTGGGCTAAGGGGTCCCTTGACCTCTCTGCTGCACTCTGTTGGAACTTAACTGCTACAACATGAAGCTGAGAGGAAGAAATACTGGCATCTGTCCCTTCTTGGGAGATACCATGGCTCTTGACTGAGAACTGAGGGAAAGAGAAAGCCCCATTTTATTAGCCACACTTGACTGGATTAGAGCTTCCATCACACTGTATTGAGGGAGAAAGTGAGTTATGGCTCAAGTGACACAGACCGTTGCTCTTCTTACCTAGATTTGAATATGTATATCTTTGCTTTATGCCCACAGAATAACATTCAGAGATTAAAGTAGTTGTTTTTAAAAACACTCATTTCTTTATTCTTCCTATGAATTCTTTCTGTATACAAAAATTTATCCTTTTAATATTTTATTTTGTAATTCTCCAGCTGTCTTTCTCTTGAACCACTTTTCAGAGAAAGCCTCTCTTTGTCCATTGCATGTTGGTATTCCATCCCTTATTATTTCTTGGGCCTATTCCTGCCCCTCAGCAGTCTGATGTCATCCCTAGGCTTTACTTTTCACCTCCTATGCCTCCAAAATCTCTGTTTCCAGCTTATATTCTGTGTCTTAGCCTCTGTTGTTGTTTACTGGTCAGAGTTCTCTGCCTGTCCCCATGGGCATGTGGAGTATGACATGTCTTACACTGAGCCTGCTGTCAGTTCTAAGGACTCTGCTTTTCTCTGTGTTCATGTCATATAAGGTCATTAGCATTCATCCAGTCATCCAAGCTAAAAATTCTACAGTAATTCTTGACACTTCTCACTCCGCCCCACAGGTCTGTCATTAAGTCTTGTTCATTCTGCCTTTGAAATGTCACTTGAATCCATACCCTGCTCTTCAGCACAATGCTGATGCCTTAGTGGAGGCCCCGTCTCTCTCCTAGACCATCTTGGAAGCCCTCTTTTCAGTTTCATACTCGTATAGACTTCAGAGTTTACATCTATATTTTTTCCAGTGAAGGGAGTTTCTAAAGTACTAACTTAACAAAATATTTTCATTGGCTTCCTGCTAGTGTATAATAAAGTCCATATTTCTTAACTTGACGTAGCAGGCCCTTTATGTATGATCGCACCCCATTAAAGTTTCTGAACCTTAGATCGTTAGTGAAGATAATACTCATTAGGGGAGTTGTGAGGTTTCAAGGACATGATGCATGTCAAGGCCTTACCCAGTGTCTGAAACCTCAAGAGTGCTCAGATAGTCTTAGCTGTCATTATTGTCATTAGTACTACTCCTTTTCCTTTATAACTGGTCATTTTTTTTCAACTATGCCATCCCCAACATATACCCCACTCTAGCGACAATGAACTACCGGTAATTTTTCCCAAATGTGCCCCCTATTTTCACTCCTGTGTCTTTGTACTTGATGTTCTCCCTGCCTGGATTTCCCACTGCAGGGCTTCGTGACCAGAATCTAGGGTCCAGAGCCAGTCATTCTTTCTTATTTTCCCATTGCACTTAGTACATACATCTAGCATTTGCCATTTATGTATTTGTCAAAGTGTTTGCCTTAACAGACTGTGAACTCATTAAGGCTAGTGCTAGTGTTTTATTTGTTGTTGTATCCTTAGATCCCTAGTCATTAAGGTGGTAAAAGCCATGTAGCACTTAGGGGATATTTATTTAATATAAACTTATTTTTATTGCTTGCCTTTGCATTCTTTTGCTTTACATGGTGTTACAATGGACCTTGTAAAATTTTAGTTCAAATAAAAGTTTCAGCTAATCTATCAGATTTCCCATATACCAATTGATAAGTATTTATATATTTTAACACAAGTTTTGCACTATTTATTAAATGTGGACTGAAAGTCTCTGACATCATGGAAATAGTTCCATGTAGTTACATGACTAGCTGTTAGTGTAGCATAGGTGCACTCAAATTCACATGTCTTCTTGATCACATTTATTACCTACATGATTAATTTGCTCTGCTGTTTAGAAAAAAATCAGCTATTGGGCATTGGATGAGAAAATGATTCTTGACTCTGATTCTTTTTCAGTGAAGATGTTCTTGGGTTATAGTGGGTGATAAAACTATATTCAAGGAAGAACAAGAAGAGTTGTGGAGAAACAAATAGAATGAACATATATTAATATTATTTTCACTAAATAATTGCAGTTTAATCTGAGAATTTCTGACTGACAAAATGAGATAGAGGGAAAATGTAACTGTCATTTAAGCAGTCACATAACTGATATTAGGAGAGCAGAAATGTTATTCACATTTGATATATTATTACAACTTGAGAGAATTTGTGGACCATAGATCAAAATTAAAAATATAATTACGGTATACTATTTATTGGAAGGGTTCATGATAGAGAGAGAATGGCCCAAAAAGGTATTTTTTCAAAACTTTGTCATTAATTCAGTGGACTTTCGATATTAGAATAATATCTAAGGCTAAGGAAAATATTCCCATCATCCAGAAGTTTTGTTTTGTTTTTACCTCTAAAATTGGTTGCAAATTCCCTTTATTCATCAAGGTCGGCTTTTTCTTGCTGTTTTACTATTGTTGCACCCCTCCCCCACCCCATGTTTAACATTAGAAAATTACCCACTTCAGATGTTGGACTGGCTTTGGAAGGAATAACTTGAATGCTATTAAAGAGTAAGAAGATTGTCTATGAAATAAATGGCAGTATTGTGTGAAAGCCATCAGGCATGTAGCTTGTACTGAGCTCTTGTAGCATTAGTGACATAATAGCCATGGCAGTCTTCACTTGCTCCAGTTTCAGTGTGGACAAAATGCGATTAATTCCCTGAGCTCTGTTTCCACCTGATCTTGCAAGAAAGCAGGCCAGCAGTGCTTTTACCAATAACCTGCTTTTGTTCTCAGTAACTTGCAAAATCTCAAGGTCTATCATTGCCTAGAGCATAGTTGATAATGTCCTAAGAACAATTGATTGTGTTGCTGAAAATTTAAGTGTCTTATCAAGAAAATTCCAGTTATACTTTAGAAAAATACAATAAATCACTTGCTGTCCTTTTTAACGTTTTTTGAACTTGTAAAAGATGGTCTTAAAACTAGTACAGATTGTATGCACCCTTTCTTAATTGTAATTCCAAAAAAGGAAGCCTTTCATCATTTTGAAAATGAATTTTCTCCTTCTTAACTCAAAATTTATAACATGAGTTTATCTATGTTCACCTTATGTTACCATTTTCTCTCAACCTAGAGTGTTATTTGCATCAGGTACACATTTGAAGAAATTATGGTGAATTTTTTTCTGAGTAATGGATCAAATAACAATTATGGAAATAGATGAGCAAAAACTCAGGAGTACCGTATTTTCCGGCCTATAAGACGACAGGGTGTATAAGACGACCCCCTAATTTTACAGTTAAAACATAGGTTTAGGCCTATATTCGCTGTATAAGACTACCCCCCACTTCCGAGGCTGTAGTCTTTTTTTTTTTTTT
>PVKE010027470.1:0-21560 GCA_004027555.1 Craseonycteris thonglongyai | reverse complement strand
ACTTCATTAGAAAGAATAATATAAAAATAATAGGCTTTCCGGAGGGAGCCGAGGATGAAATGGGCAGGGAAATTATTCAGACAAATAGTAGATGAGAACTTCCCAAATCTATGGCAAGAACTGAAAACCCAAATTCAAGAAGGAAACAGGACCCCTAGCTACTTGAATCCTAGCAGACACTCTCCAAGGCACATTATACTGAAGATATCAAAGGTCAAAGACAAAGAAAGAATCCTTAAGGAAGCCAGAAAAAAGAACACCATAACCTACAAAGGAAATTCCATCAGACTCCCATCAGACTTCTCAACAGAAACTCTACAAGCCAGAAGGGAATGGAACAAAGTATTCAAAATGTTAAAGGAGAAAATTACCAGCCAAGAATCCTGTACCCAGCAAAGTTATCCTTTAGATGTGAAGGAAGAGTAAGAACCTTTACAGACACACAGAAATTGGAGGAATACTCTAGCATAAGGCCAGCATTTCAAGAAATAATGAAGGAGGCAATTGGACCTGAAACAAAAAGAAAAAGTAAACAGGGATAAACTAGAACAACAAAAACATAAAAGGGGAGGAAGTAAAGGTTTAAATTTCCAAAGAGAATGGAGGTAAGAAACATCCTTAAGAAAAGGAACCACTGCATATATGAAACTTTCTTTTGTATACAGTTTATGGTAACCACTGAAAAAGAACTTAGAACTGGGATGCATAATAATAAAAAAAGGGAAAACAGGTCATAAACACCATCAAACTAAAATACCCGATGGGAATGAAAGAGCAAAGAAGCAATTAAAAAAAGAGCTACCAGAAAATAAAACATAAAATGGCTATATGAAATCCTCATATATCAATCATTACCCTAAATGTAAATGGATCGAACTCACCAATAAAAAGACACAGAGTGGCAAACTGGATCAAAGCACAAAAACCAACCTTATGCTGCCTACAAGAGACATACCTCAGCCACAAGGACAAACACAAACTCAAGGCGAAAGGGTGGAAAAAAATACTCCAAGCAAATGGCACCCAGAGAAAAGCAGGTGTAACCAAACTTATTTCTGACAAAGCAGACTTTAGGATCAAAAAGGTAACAAGAGAGAGTTGGTTATTTCATAATGATAAAGGGGACAATACAACAAGAAGATATTACACTTATTAATATATATGCCCCCAACCAAGAAGCACCAAAATTTACAAAGCAACTACTAACAGATTTAAAAGGAGAAACTGAAAAAACAGTTAGAGTACAGGACTTAAACACCCCATTAACAGTCATGGACAGATGATCCAAACAGAAAATAAATAAGGAAATATCAGCTTTAAATGATACATTACAGCAAATGGACATAATTTACACTTACAGGACACTTCATCCTAAAACACAGGACTATACACTCTTTTCTGGTGCGCATGGAACATTCTCAAGGATAGCCCACATGCTGGGACACAAAGCTAGCCTTAGCAAATTTAAGAAGACTAAAATCATACCAGTGTATCCTCTGATCAAAAAGCTTTGAAATTGGAGATAAACTACAAAAGAAAACAGGATAAATCACATATACATAGAGAATTAAACATGTTACTAAAAAATGACTGGATCAAAGAAGAAATAAGAGAAGAGATTAAAAAATACATAGAAGTGAATGACAATGAAACCACAATATACCAAAATTACTGGGATGCAGCAAAAGCAGTAAATAATAGGGAAACTTATATCACCACAGGCTATCTCAAGAAAGAAGAAAAATCACAAGTAAACAACCTAATATTACATCTTTAAGAACTAGGAAAAGGAGAATAAAAAACATCCAAAGCCAGCAGAAGGAAGGAAATAACAAAAATTAAAGCAGAATTAAATGAAATAGAGAACAGAAAAACAATAGAAAAAAATGAATGCAATAAGGAGCCGGTTCTTTGAAAAAAATTCATAAAATTGACAAATCTCTGGCTAGACAAGCTCACTAAGGGTAAAAGAGAAAACACACAAATAATCCAAATTAGAAATCAAAGAGGGGAAATTATAACTGTTACCACACAAATACAATGTTTCATACAAGAACACTATGAAGGATTATATACCACCAAATTTTGCAACCTAGAAGAAATGGACAAGTTTTTGGAAACATATAGTTTACCTAGACTGAATCAAGAAGAACTGGATAACCTAAACAGACCAACAACAGTAAGGAAACTGAAATAATCATCCAAAATCTCCCTAAAAGCAAGAGTCCAGGACCAGATGGCCTCACTGAGTTTTACCAGGCATTCAAACAGGAAATAACACCTATCCTCCTCAAACTTTTCCAAAAATTGAAGAAGAGGCAATCAATACTTTCCAACACATTCTATGAGGCCATCCTTACCCTAATACCAAAGCCTGGCAAGGACGTCACAGAAAAAGAAAACTATAGACCAATATCTCTGATGAATACTGATGCAAAAATCCTAAACAAAATACTAGCAAATAGAATACAACAATGCATTAAAAAGATTATACATCACGATCAAGTAGGATTCATCCCAGGGGCACAAGGATGGTTTAACATATACGAATTGATCAATGTGATTCACCGCATAAACAAAATGAAAGATAAAAACCACATAATTATATCAATTGATACAGAAAAAGCATTCGACAAGATACAACATCCATTTATTGTCAAAACACTTAATAAAATAGGTATAGAAGGAAAGTGCCTCAACATAATAAAGGCCATCTAAGACAAACTCTCAGCGAATGTCATAATGAATGAGGAAAACTGAAAACTTTTCTTCTAAAATCAGGAACAAGACAGAGATGTCCCTTGTAACCACTGCAATTCAATATAGTGCGTGGAAGTTCTAGCCTGAGCCATTAGGCAGGAGAAAGAAAAATAAAAGGCATGCAGATTGGAAGTGAAGAAGTGAAATAGTCACTCTTTGCAGATAACATGATCCTTCATATAGAAAACCCTAAAGACTCCACCAGAAAACTATTACACATAAGAAATGAATATAGTAAGGTTGCAGGATACAAAATAAATGTACAAAAATCTATACCATTTTTATATGTGAACAACAAAACTTCAGAAAAAGAAATGAGAAAAATGATACCGTTTGCGATCAAAATAAAAATAATTTTAGGAATAAACTTAAAGAACATGAAGGACTTATACAGGGAAAACTATAACACACTATTAAAAGAAATTGAAGAAGATACAAAAAAATGGAAAAATATTCCATGTTCATGGATTGGAAGAATAAACATAGTTAAAATGGCCAAAGCAACATACAAATTTAATGCAATTCCAATAAAAATCCCACAGACATTCTTTCGAGAAATAGATTTAAAAATTATCAGATTCATATGGAGTCACAAAAGACCCTGAATGGCCAAAGCAATCCTCCAAAAAAAGAATAAGGCTGGAGGCATCACGTTCCCTGACTTCAGTCTATACTACAAAGCGTCAATAATCAAAACAGCTTGGTATTGGCAGAAAAACAGATATACAGACCAATGGAACAGAATTGGAAAACCCAGAAATAAACCCACAAATATTTGGAAACAGAGGAGGAAAAAATATATACAATGGAGAAAAGAAAGCCTCTTTAGTAAATGGTGCTGGGAAAATTGGAAAACCACATGCAAAAGAATGAATCTGAACTATAAACTCTCATCGTATACCAAAACTAACTCAAAGTAGATAAAAGACCTCCACATAAGATCTGAAATAATAAAGTTGATACAGAATAGCACTGGTTAGTAAAAGCAAGGGAAGTAAAAGGAAAAATAATAAATGGGACTATATCATCCTAAAAGCTTGTACACAGCAAAGGACACCCTCAACAAAGTAAAAAGGAAACCAACCGAATAGGAGAAAATATTTGTAAACAATGCCTCTGATAAGGGGCTAATATCGAAAATATATAAAGAACTCATACAACTCAAAAACAAAAAAACAAACGATCCAATTAAAAAATGGGCAGAAGACCTAAACAGACACTTCTCCCATGAAGACATACAGCCAACAGATAGATGAAAAAATGCTCAACATCACTAGCAATTAGGGAGATGCAAATTAAAACCACAATGAGATACCACCTCACATCTGTTTGAATGGCTATAATCAACAAGACAAGGGATAACACAAGCTGGAGAGGCTGTGGAGAAAAAGGAACCCTCGTACACTGCTGGTGGGAATGTACATTGGTACAACCACTGCAGAAGGCAGTGTGGAGATTCCTCAATAAACTAGGAATGGAATTGCCATATGACCCAGCAACCCGTCTTCTGGGTATCTAACCAAAAAACCTGAAAATCTTAATTTGCAAAGATATATGTACCCCAATGTTCATTGCAGCACTGTTTATAGTGGCCAAGTCATGGAAACAACCAAAGTGTCCTTCAATAGATGACTGGATGAAGAAGTTGCAGTACATTTATACAGTGGAATACTACTCAGCAATAAGAAAAGATGAAAGATAGCAATTTGTGACAACATGGATGGACCTTGAAAACATATTATTAAGTGAAATAAGTTATACTGAAAGAATAAACATGATCTCACTCAGGTGGTATATAAAACAAAGTAACAAAAAAACAAAAACTCAGGGACACAGTCAGTGGTTTGGTGGTTGCCTGGGGGTGGGGTGTGAAGGTGGGTTGGGGGGTCGGGGTGTGTGAGGAGGGGGCATCAAATAAAATAAAATAATAAAAATAAATAAATAAAAGAATATGAATAAGTCATTCTTTTGCATCCTCAAAAAAAAAACAACAAAAAACAAACCTTTATAAATCAGCTTACAAATTAGGGCTACGCAGGTTTATAACTATTGATAATTGTGACAAAATTAAAAATTACCTGGGTGTATTTACCTTGTGCTGTCTAGCTTCATCAATCACTCAAAGTTTAGTAAAGAGAATACTAAATTATAGTAAGCATATTTATGTGCTTGGAAAGTCAAGCCAACCTTTTAACTGTTTGACAGAGGACACTCACTGTATGACATTTGGCCATTTCCAAGCTAAACATAAATTTCTTTTCAAAATATGAAACCATAGCAATAACAAGCAAACAAACAAAAACAAACTTGAACAAAATAACACTCCAAGTCTTAAGGATAAAACCATGTTTCAAGCTGTCTGATAAACCAATCTAGATGTTTAGAAAGTACAACTTAATTGTCACTATTTATGAACAATTCACCAAGAAATTATAGAATTAATGGAATGATTCATGATAAATCTATAACAAAATGCTTAATGTTGTAGAAGTTGAAGTTTTTCTTTAAAACACTCTGAAAACACTTTATTGATTATCAACATTTTCTAGATACTCCATTTTATTACTAAAAGGATGGCACCTTCACAAAGTTCTTAATTTCAAAGGGCAGCTTCTTGCAGGAATTCAGAAGTTTGGCTGTTTTAACTTTGATTTCAATCTCACCTGTTGGCATTTTCTTAAAGAGAGAAAAAAGACATGTTTTCAAAATCATTCATCAGATAGTACAGTGAACATCTGTCTAAAACACATTTACAGATATAAAATGTGTGGTGCTTATAGCATATAGTTTAAATGTCTATGCATGATTTTGACATTCTTATGCATATTGTGGCTGGTGTCACTGATCACTGACAAATGTTTTAACATTAGGCTGACCAGATATCCTATTTTAAATGGGATAGGAAACAAAGGTACTGTAGGGTCAGTCTACTGACACTTTGAATTTAACCCAGAGACTAGGCTGATGGTTGTTTTCTGTCCCGTTTAAACAATGGTATGTCTGATCAACATATTCAACATGCATATGAGGGTTGTCTGGAAAAAATCTAGCCATAAATGCCTCTATTTTTCATATTTCATGTCTGGATAGTTCCAGACAACCCTTTTATTATATAAGCATGTGTATCTGTAGTGAAGACTTTGAAATCTGTTGGTTCATTCAGAGAATGTATGGAACTTCAGTGCCTGATGTCCAACAGGTACTCAGCTTCTGTTGCCTGAATGTGTAGAGAGTGCAAATGTAGATAAGTAAAATTTATACAGATGGTGTCCAAACCACTAACTGGGTTCTTTTGTCCTGGAGGTCGGGAAATTACAGTCCCAGAAACTTGAACCACAGATTCCACAGGGGCTTCACATAAGATCTTCTTCACAGAAGCAGCTGACTACAAAATAAGAGGGGAAAGAGTTTCAAGAAACAAGTGAGTTTAAAGGAAATATGTAGTAACAGTAGTCTATGGTTTAGAAAAACGTTAGTACTCATATAGTTTAATTGGCATTAAGTACTGGCACTGACTTTAATGATTTTATTAAATTGCATCCCCACTTTGACTCCATTTAATACAGGAAGTCAAACCCTTAGTTAAAAGTCTTAATCTTTTTCCTTAAAGCAAAATAAGGAGAACAATTAATGCAAACAATTTGAACAAGTCCAACATATTTTAAAGGCAGCTGTCTCCAGGGTTAGTCTTAGGGACAACTAAATCCAATAGCAATAATGGAGTCCAAAGGGAGAAGTTCTCCTAGGTTAGCTATGCTCATCTCTGGACCCTGATTCTGAAAGTTAATCCATTGCTCTTATCTCAAACACTAAGGGCTGAGTAAATCATATTTTTCTTAGGAAGACAAGCATTTGTAACATTACCACAACAGAAACCAATGTTACCCAGTAATCATGATGGGAGTATTTTATTTTAATGGTAATTATTTTTTGAGTAGGTACTAGCTTCACATGGCTCAAAATTCAGAGAGTATAAATATATACTCATGAAAAGTCCCCCTCCTACCCTTGTCCTCCAGCCCTTTAGTTCTCATCCCCAGAAGTACCTAGTGTTACCAGATACTCACGTATCTTTCCAGGGACACACCAAAAGATACACACACACATACTCCCTTTTCAGATTATAGCACTCTGCATGTTCTCTTGTATCCCATTTTTTGTCTAATAATATACTTGGGTCCCCCCACTCCCCATATTAGTACATAAAGAGCTTCTTTAATCTTAATTCTATGACTGTAAGGATGTACACTTTTTTTTTATACCAGTCTATTGAGCAACATCTAGGATTCAAACTTTTTTTCGACTACAAATAATCCTGCAATGAATAACCTTGGATTTATGTCCTTTTGCATCTGTGTAACATAACTGGCTAGAAGTAGAAGGAAGGGTTCCAAGGGTATATGCATATTTAATTAAAAAAAAAAAAGATTTTATTGTTTGAGGAGAGAGAGAGAGAGAGAAGGGGGTAGGGCCCAGAACAGTCTCCATAGTTGCATATCATCAGTTGTGACATCGTTTCATTTCACACAGGTGGATGCTGGGCCACTTGGTGTGGGAACCAAACTGGGGGCCTCCTGCATGGGAGGTGAGAACCTTCACCACCATTGTGGCAGTTACCAATTTTGCTGCAGTTCAGCATATGGGTTTGCATGGGCCAGGGCCAGGACTCAATCCCTGGATCTAATAGTTTCAAAACAAGCACTGAACCTGCCAAGCTATCTCACATCCCCTATGCATTTTTAATTCTGACACTACCAAACTGCCCTCTATAGAGTTAGTGCCAATCTGTACAACATCCTGGAAAGTAAGAGCACTTGTTTTTCCAAACACAGTGTGTCATTAATCCAGTGTGTCAACAGTTGTGTACAGTTATAATTCACACTTCTTCGTGAGTGGGGTTGAGCATATTTTCAGATGACTATAAGCCATTTATATTTTCTTTTCTGTATTTTATGTTTACATGCTGGGTTCATATTCCTACTGAATCCCTATTTAAAAAAAAGTTGATTTGTATTAGTCTTTTAGATATTAGAGTTATTACTCCTTTGTATTTGATGTGCTCATTAACATATGTCTTATTTATATTTATATAGGTATGTCTTAATGTTGAGTACAATTTTTAGTTTTCATTAATTTCCAAATTTAAAACCTCAGGGGAAGCCGGGATGGCTCAGTGGGTTAAGCGCTCACTTTGCAGCCCCAGGGACCGAGGATCGAATCCTGGCCCAGCCCTGCCCGTGCGGACCCACATTCTGAACTGGGGAGTGCCCCCAGTTCAGTTCTCACCAGGGCAAGACCCCGGCCCAGTTCCTGCCCTGGGCAGCCCCGCCCACCTGTGGAATAAAACTATGTGGAAAAACCAATGATGTGCAACCATGGAGACTGTTCTGGGCCCTCCCTCTTCTCTGTCTCTGTATTTCTCTCTCTCTCTCTCTCTCTCGTCAAAAACAATAAAAATAAAAAATAAAAATAAAAAAAAAAAAAACCCCCAAAAAACCAACAAAAAAACCCCCTCAGACATACCTAGCTTACTTACTCTAACCATACATCAAAGAGGCTTTCAGTAATAGTAGGAACCTTATTACCTCATCCTGAGGAATGACAACTTGAACAAGCCCATGGAAATCTCTTAGGACCAGGAAGATGTTTTGCCTGATTAATGAAGAAAATAAACATGTTAGGGTAAAATCTTTGAGCCCCAAATTTAAGCAGGCAAAACACATTAAACAAACAAAATACCCATGTAATTTCTCACATTGCTTTTTTATAATAAATGTGATTGCATTAGCTATAGTCATGAAATTTTCATGTAGCTTATTAATGAAAAAAAGACTTCATGTTCAATTTTTATTAGCTACATATACAGCTTATTGTTATTCAGATGGCTTATTAATGAAAAGGAATATTTAAAAAATTTCAAAAGTTTTATTGGCCTAAATCTGTATAAGAAAACTTTAGGGCAATAACCAGATGGCTCAGAGGGTTGAGTGCTCGCTTTGCAGCCCCAGGGTCCAAGGATCAAATCCTGGGCCTGACCTGTGCAGACCCGTATGCTAAACTGAGGTGTGCTCCCAGTTCAGCTCTTGCTGGGGCAGTACAACTATGGAGACTGCTCTGGGCCCTCCCCATTCTCTCTGTCAAAAAATAATAAATAAATATGAATTTTTAAAAAATTTTTTAAATTAAATTTGGAAACTTTCCACATATTAAAAGCCCAGATAATAGTTTAGGATATTAGAAACATCTGATTGGTGATTTTGAAAAATAACAATATAAAGTCCTTTCTTAAAAAAAGATACAATCTGAAATTTTCTAGAAGAGGTCCAACTACTAATTCAGTATCTCTATAATCCATCATAAGGTCCCTTAAATTCTAACATTTTAGCATTAAACCTACATTTCTCATATTTTCCTTAATACCAAGAAGTTACAAAGCCTCTTCAGATTTCAAGTTGAGAAGATAAAGCCATCAAATTTATGAGTCAAATATCCATCCATTTTGGACATATGGTTTAGTAAGGTTATACAACCTATATAATTTGGATTTCTTCATTGTAAATTACTGGTCTTAGGGACTGTTTAACAAAAATGTTAACTTCCATGGTTGAAAGTCTTTTTAAAAGACAGTGTTTATTAGGCTATTGCTGGCAAAAAAAGACTGGTCTTGGGGCATGAAGTCTAAACCTACAGCAACATGGCTAGGTAGGAATGACAACACGTCCATCATCCAGTTCTTAAGTATTTTTATATATCAAGTGGGGGAGAAAGATGTAAGTCATTATGAAAAAATTTACATTAAAAAAATGATTTATTTTTTATTGTTTTTGACAGACAGACAGAACGGGGAGGGCCCAGAGCAGTCTCCATAGTTGATAGCATTAGTTTTCCATATAGTTTCACTCCACAGGTGGGTGCAGGGCTGCACAGGGCAGGAACTGGGCCTATCTCCCGGATAGGCCCCAATGAGAACTGAACTGGGGGCACACCCCAGTTCAGCATATGGGTCCACTTTGGCAGGGCCTGGGATTCGATCCTGGAGGCTCTGGGGCTGCAAAGCAAGCACTTAACCCGCTGAGCCATCCCAGCTTCCCTACATTTTTTTTTTTTTAGATTCATTTTTTTGTTTTTGACAGAGAGAGACAAAGACAGAGAGAGACAGAGAGAAGGGGGCAGAGCCCAGAGTAGTCTCCATAGTTGTACATCATCAGTTTTCGACATCGTTTCATTCCACACAGGTGAGTGGGGCCATGCAGGGTGGGAAACAGACCGAGGGCCTCCCGCCTGGGAGGCATGCCCCTGTGAGCTGGGAGCCGAGCTGGGAGTCAAGCTGGGAGCCAAACTAGGGGCCTCCCACACATGGGAAGCTCACCCCAATTCAGCATATGGGTCTGCATGGGCCTTATCGGACACCGGGGGCTGAAAAGCCATAACTTAACCCGCTGAGTCATCCCGATTTCACCTGAAAGGATTTACATGAACTATAGATAAAGGGAATGAGAAAAGGTGAAGTGGGCTAGTTGTGGGATAGGCACTGCAGCAGAATCTGTAAAACTCATATAATAAACAAGAAGCAGAGGCTTTTGAGGTTTAAGAGTACCTGGCTAGTCACTGTTTTAAGATAATCTTGGAAAGTAACCTGGAAGTTAATTAATAATTACAACATACACTAAGGGGTGTTAGCAGTCTTTTGTTAGTATTGAACTACAGTGGTTAACAGATTAACCCCTTTTGTCTCTTCCTTCCACTCTCTGGCCTGCTGTAATTTAATTTAGAACATCTCAGTTTTATCCTTATCAGTACTTTTCAATCTTTGTAAGTTAAGGGACATTTCAGTCCATTGGTAGATCACACTTCATTATTATGCCCTTCAACAGATGTTTCTGATACCTACTGAGAGTGACACTATTTGAGTCTTTCAAATGAAAACTAAAAAGTTAGTGAATTCTGAGAACCTTGAAGAAATTGCAAAGCTTTTATTCTTCTCACTGGTTGAAAATTAATAAAGGTTTGGAACTGTCTTGCATTAAGAACACCATTGAGGATGCCAGGATAGCTCAACAGGGGAGTGCTTGCCTTGTAGCCACAAGGTCCTGGGGTTCCGGTCCTGCTCTGGCCTGTGCAAACCCATGAGCTATACTGCAGCACAACTGGTGGCCGCCAATGGCAGCAGGGGTTCTCACCTCCCGTATGGGAGGTCCCTGGTTTGGTTCTCACTCCACATAGCCCCATATCCACCTGCACGAAATGGAACTATGTTGAAACTGATGAGGTACAACTATGGAGACTGCTCTGGTCCCTACCCCATTCTTTTTCTCTCTCTCACCTTCTCTCAAACAATGTATTTAAGGAAAAAAACCCCAATATATTAAAAAAAAGAACACCATGTATTCTTAAAACATCTGCCTTAATTTACCTTCGGTATTGAATCCACCCACACAAGGTGACTTCTTGGCCTAGGTGAGAAGAACGCAACTCTCCACATGTGTTGGTCCGGGCAACAAAGCTACTGAATTCTTCAAAAAAGAAAAGAAAGAAAGAAAAAAAAAAGCAAGATTAAAAGTTTATCATTTGTAAATGACTTATAAATAAAAAATCTCAAATCACATTATTTTAGGTATTTCATGTCAATGGATAAAGTTTATAAAGTAAGCTGAAGTATGTCATTTGATTCAATCACTATTAAATTTATCTGCAAAAAAAAAATTTACAATTTTTGCCTTGTTAGTTAATCTAAATTTTTTGGATCACCTAGTGTTAATATTTGTATTGATTCAAAATTATCCTATTATTAATAGTGCACATTTCTTCCCAAAGAAATAGGATCTTGGGATTCATAAGTTTGATGGTGGAGTTACTAGCTTTAGTATTAATCTAGAGTGAGTCACTTGTACACTGAGAAAACACTACTTAAAAGTATTCTCAAATATGAATGAATCCCTTAGGCTTCTTATTAGTCGCATCAACTAGAAGCAGAATAGCCTATCTATGTGGAAACTTTGTTTTTTAAACTCCAGGAAAAAACGTAAGAAATGAAGAGAATGAATGATCTGCTTCTACACATAAGCCCGTCCAGTAAGCCTGGGGGGTGAGGTGGGTGTAATAAGTCTTCTGACTGTAGAGAACAGGGGGGAAGTGAGTGCTCTTCAGGGAACACGAGCTATTTACTGCTTTCACCTGGAATTCTTCTCCGAGAACTCAGCACCAGACTTCTGGAGAAAACCCCCCGGATTAATTGGGTGATCCTTCCTGTGGGTGTGACTAAACCCCCGTTTAGCAGATTTAACCAACAGAACATGTTGGAGCGGCAGGATGGCGAGTCGCTCACGAATTCCACACTGCTGATACAGGATGATGGTCAACGACGTTTTGGAAATACACACGAATCCCTTAAAATGCTAGCAGCTCCCACTTTCTTCTCCAATATTTCAGCACTTCTCCGCTGAACATTCAATTCAATTAACGGGTCCAGAAACTAATCGATCCGCCAGGTCTCTGAGGCCCTTGGGAAGTGGGTATGAGAACACCTCTCTTCCCCCAATTCCTTGCATCAGTTTCCACTTCTATTAAAAAACACAGCGGCGGCCATAAATGCGAGGACGACTCCACAGCAGCGCAAGATGGGACCCCGCGAACATGCAGAGACGGAAGGGGCAGGTCATCACACACGCCGATCCCTTCCTTTCACACTTCTCCGAAGGTTTCCCCGAGCAGAACCGGAATACACAGGAACTCAGCCTCGCGTTTCAAAGATCTCGGATCGTCAGAAGGAGGAAGGAGGGTAAACCCAAAACATTCTGAGGGTTAGAACGTACATGGAGATAGCCCGGTGGGGGCGGGGACAGTCAAACGCACCTCACATTGCCCAGTGAGCGTCCAGGATTACGGCAAAGGCATTCAACCAATTAGAACGGAAGCACCGCCCCCACGCTCACTGCGGGCGGAAATTGGAAAGAAAGCTTCGAGCAGCTGGACAAGCGCTGTAGCACGGCTACCGCCGCGCGCTTAAAATTGACAATAGGGCCCTTGACCGTGCCCTCAGTTAAAATGGCGACCATAGTTGTTTCACTGATTTGGAATCAGCGCGAGGCTTCCTGCGTCGAGCCGCAGAGCGAGTCGGGAAGCAATTTTAAACTGAGGCGGTCGGCCCTTCAGGGGTAAGTTGCTGCTTCTCAGGGGCGGGATTTAGCAGCTGGTCTAGGCTCCCCGAAGGACTCAAGTGGAAAGGGCGGGTTGGGGACCCACTGTCAGCCCTTCTCCTTGGGCGGAGGCCAACTTTGCAGGAGGGAGGGTCGCAGAGCTGGGTGGCCGGGTCAGCTGAAATGTCCCTTCGAGGTGAAGTCGTAGGGTTCGCCTGGCTTCTGAGGGAGCGGAGATCTCCTTACTGGGCCCGTTTGTGCCCCTGGTGAACCCGCTTGCTATGGAGCTCTAGGGAATTTGCGGGGGACGGGTGTTTCTACTGTCTCTCTTAGCTGCCATTTTGGACAGTTTTTTCTTTTTTTCTTTTTCTTCTTTTTACTTAAGGGGATTTCAGTCTCTACGTAGTTTTGGATCTATACTTGAATGGTCCTGAAGCCGGCTTGGGTGACAGCGTCGTCGCAGCATTTCATTGGTAAGATGCTTTGTATTGGTCCAGGACTGGCAGTAAACTTGACATTTCGCCCTTTCGCCCTGTTGTGTGGTCGTTACCTTTATGGCACTTGTGTGTTGCGGTGTGTTTCACACTACTCCCTTAGCACTTGGCTAAGCCCTGGCCTTGGGGTACTTGACTTCAGGGATTGGTAGCAATGGGCAAAAGTGATTGAACTCAGGTTCTGTTCCTTCACAGACTTAACACAACAATAACGAAGTTGCACTGTGTTATAAACTACAAGTACAAGAGTTGGTGGGAAAGCTAGGTAATTTTAAGAATTATAAAATTATTCAATAAATATAAATTGCCTGGGTTTTAAAATTCCAAGTGTAATTGGTATATAATAGTATATTAGTTTCAGGTGTATAGTATAGTGATTTGACATTTACATACCTAACAATGTGATCACCCCAGTAATTCTAGCAATCATCTGTCACTGTGCAAACTTACACAGTATTTAAAAAAAAAAAAAAAAATTTATTTATTTATTTATTTTTGACAGAGAGAGAGAGAGAGAGAGAGAGAGAGAGAGAGAGAGAGAGAGATAGATAGATAGAGAGATAGAGAGAGATACACAGATAGAGACAGAGATTGAACTGAACTGGGGGAACTCCCCAGTTCAGCATATGGGTCCGCACGGGCCGGGGCCGGGATTTGATTCCCGGTCCCTGGTGCTGCAAAGTGAGCGCTTAACCCACTGAGCCATCCCGGCTTCCCCTAAAAGGTGTTTTTAATTTTAATTTTTATTGTTTTTGACAGAGGGAGAGAGAGATAGAGATACAGGGACAGAGAAAGAACTGAACTGGGCTCACCCCCCAGTTCAGCACATGGGTCTGCACGGGCCAGGGCTGGGACACGATCCTGGGTCCCCGGCACTGCAAAGAAAGCGCTTAACCCACTGAGCCATCCTGGTTTCCCCCACAGTATTTTTTTAAAAGATTTGTTTTATTATTTTTGACAGACAGAGACAGAGAAGGGGGAGGGCCCAGAGCAGTCAACATAGTTGTCTGTCTTTAGTTGTTTTTTTTTTAAAAGAATTATTTTATTGATTTTTGACAGAGAGAAACAGACAGAGAGAGACAGAGAAATGGGAGGGCCCAGAGCAGTCTATAGTTGACATTAGTTTTCCACATAGTTTCACTCCACAGGTGGGCACAGGGCCTCGCAGGGCAGGAACCGGGCCAGGAGCCTCCCACATAGGCCCCGGCAAGAAGTGAACTGGGGGCACACCCCAGTTCAGCATATGGGTCCGCAAGGGCCGGGACCAGGACTTGATCCTTGGTCCCCGGGGCCTCAAAGGGAGCGCTCAACCCGCTGAGCCATCCCAGCTTTCCCAGTCTTTAGTTTTTGACATAGTTTCATTCCACACAGGTGGGCGTGGGGCTGTGCAGGGCCGGAACTGGGGATCTCCCTCTGGGAAGCACACCTCTGCCAGCCCAGGGCCTCCCACATGGGGAGCATGCCCCTGTGAGCCTGGGGCCACCCACATGGGAAGCACACTCTAGCATATGGGTCTGCATGGGCTGGGGCCAGGGCTTGGACTCGATCCTCAGACCCCAGGGCTGCAAGGCAAGTGCTCAACCCGCTGAGCCATCCCGGCTTCGCCTAGTCTTTAAATATTTTTTTTTGAGAGACAGAGAGAGACAGAGAGAAGGGGGAGGGCCCAGAGCAGTCTCCATAGTTGACAGTATTAGTTTTCCATATAGTTTCACTCCACAGGTGGGCGCTGGGCTTGCGCAGGGCAGGAACTGGGCCGGGGGCTCCCACATAGGCCCTGGCAAGAACTGAACTGGGGACACACCCCAGTTTAGCATATGGGTCCACATGGTCCGGAGCCGGGATTCAATCCCTGGTCTCCCGGGCTGCAAAGCGAGCACTTAACCCGCTGAGCCATCCCAGCTTCCCCTCTAAATATTTTAAAGAACTTTCTTGAGGGATTTTGTTAGGGCCATGTGGAGGGCTTTAAAAAACAACAACTATATATATCCCTATTATCTTATTGCACGCGCGCGCGCACACACATACACACACACACACAGAGCTTACAGAAATGACCCACTGATACAGACATAGTTATTTTTGGAAAAAAGGGTTAATAAAACCCTACTACTTGAAATTGGATCAGATCAAGCATTGTGTTAAAAGAGGTAGAATGAAAAAAGGACACTTCAGTTAGGGAATATATTTGACAGGCAAAAACGTGAAGAGAAGAATATGTTTATGTAGGGGATGCTGGGATAGCTCAGCAGTTGAGTGCTTGCTTTGCAATCTGAGGTTCTAGGGTTTGGTTCCCAGCCCCAGCCCATGCAACCTTATATGCTGCACGGTGGTGCAAACTAACTGCCCAGATGGCATAGTGGGGAAGGTGCTTGCCTCCCATCTGGGAAGCCCCTGGTTCAGTTCCTGCCCTGGGTGGCCCCAGATCCACCTGTGTGGAATGAAACCTTGTCAAAAGCAAATGATATACAGCTATGGAGACTGCTCTGGGCCCTCCCCCCTTCTCTCTCTCTTTCACCTCTCAAACAATAACAAAAGAAAAAAGAAAGAATATGTTTATGTCTAGGAGAAGTTGGGGGATGAGGACAAGCTGAATTATGAATAATCTTAAATATAGAGCAGAATGGAATTTATCTCATCACTGAAGGTTTTTGTACAGGTGTCTAATAATAAAGTGCCATTTCTGAAGAATGATTACCATTAGATATGGAAAACAGTTCCTATGATAAGAATCTGGCTAAGGAAGTAGCTTTGGGGATGATTGATAGACTGAAGGAAAAACTCAAAAGAATGTGTTTAATAACTACATGTTATAGAATGGAAATGGGAGACTACTTAAATGAACTTAGATTAACTTAGAAAATTGACAGGAATTTGAAAATGGACCAGCTAGCTTTTGGGAGGAGGAGGATGGGAAGGGATTGAATTTAGTTTTGAACATACTGTGTTTGAATTATCTGTAAGATATTAATAAAAATAGCCTGCAGCCAATGAGAAATACTGGATTTGGTTGAAAAATCAAGACTGAGGTGGGGCCCAGAGGGGAAAGAAAGAATTTTTTTTTTTTATAGTGAGGAGAGGAGTCAAAACTATGAGCATGAATTAAGTTTTTAGTGTTTAGAATTCTGGCTTTATTTCTTTTTATGTAGATCATGGATTCTTATAACACACTAGAATTGACTCCCAGGCAAACTGCATCCTCAAGGGTTAAAGATTACTGTATAGGTGGTGCCACCCCTCTTCAGAAGCATTTAGAATCTGCCAGGAAGCTGACTTCATTTGTTCCCACTCCACCTCGAAGGAAAATTCCCCAGTCTTCACAGTTGCAGGTATGCTTGTTTCTTCCTATTACTCAGCAATTGAGAATATATGTGAACAAAATATTTCAATTTTTGTTATTATTTCTAGTATTTTTAATATCTTCTTAATCGCTCAGGTAATAACATAAATGAGAACCAGTTAAAATAAGCAATTCACACTATCAGTACCACCTGTTATGTCTTTTAAAACCATGCGGACCCATATGCTGACCTGGGGTGTGCTTCCTGTGCAGGAGGCCCCCAGCCCAATTCTTGCCCTGTGCAGCCCCCTGCCCACCTGTGTGGAACGAAACCATGTCAAAAACTGATGATGAACAACTATGGAGACTGTACTGGGCCCTCTCCTCCCCTTTCTCTCTGTCTTTCTCTGTCTCTGTCAAAAACAATAAAATAAATCTTAAAAATAAATAAATAAATAAAACCACCTTTAATCTGGAACATTTCCACAATACTTCTTTGTCTTTTTATGACATTTGAATAGTATATATAGTTTTCTCTTTCCTATTTTTAAATAGATTATTCCTCATTTTGTATTTGATATTTCCTCATGTTTAGATTGAAGTATGTATTGGCAGGGATACTGTAAAAATAGTTGCTGTTGTGTCCTTAAGGAATGACATTTGGTACCATGTAGGTGAAATTAATTTTGATCATCTTGTCAGGGTGTTGCCAAAGAATTACTGTATTTCCCTCTGCTAATAATGCAAATGTCCTGTTCATTCTCAAAAATTTTTCATAATTTTATATCCTTTGATAATTTTTGCCTGAGTTCATCTTTATCATGATGGTTTCAAAGTAATGATTTTCTTGTCAGCATTGTGTGCATAGTATTTTTTTGGGACATGAGAAAATTTTTGCATCTTTTTGAAAACTGTCTTAAATAAAACTTACTAGTGCTGCTAATGAAAGCAATGGTTTTTAACTAAAAAACAAGTTGTATGTAAATTGAAGATTGGAATATCCAATTCAGCGCTCCCTTATCTCTCTGATACAAATAATTTGCCATACCTTTTGATAGTAATAAGAAAAAAATTATAAACTTTCATGTAAAAGTTTCTGTTTCCATGAATATACTAGTCAAAGCACATATTTTTGTCAAGTAGACAACTGTAGTGAAAGTTCTACAAGATAGTTGGAACTATGAGATTATGAAGTATGGATTCTATAGAAAAATTCAGTTCAGGATAAAAGTAGGAGTCTATAGGGTATCTGAAGACCCTCAATAATGCCATAGGGCTAATATAAAGTAAGTGTTTTTGTTTCTGATGGTACTTGTGGTTCTAATAAGCGTGGCAAAAATACTCCCAAGTGTCTTTTTATTTAATATATTGAATTAGGCATTGTTTCATAGAGTGGATTTACCACCAATTTAAAAAATTAATTAAAACCAATCAAATTAGTTGTGCTAGAAATAATTACTGTTTTTCAACTTCTATAATTTGAAGTTTCTGAAAGTGTAACATCAGTGTTCGTCCAATAAATATTTATTGAACATCTTTGCTAAATGGCATTGTTCTCGGTGCTAGAGATGTAGTAGTGAATGGAATAGACAAAATCCTGTTTTTAACAGACTCATACTGTGGTAGGGAAAACAGACAATAACAATCAGATAAATATATAATGTCATGTAGTAATAAACACTGTTGGGGAAAACAAAAAGCATGTTAAGGAGATACAGAGTGACAAAGTTGGAGTGGGTGTAGATGCTACTTTAGGGATGATGGGTTCCTGAGTGACATTTGGGCAGAGTCCTGATTGAAGGAACGGGACATGCCATATGAAGGCCCATGGGAATAACATTCCAAAAGGAAGGTAGAGCAAAAGCAGAGGCCTATTCAAGGATCTTCAAAGTATCCTGCTGCTCCATTTTGGCTGGAGTGCAAAGATCAAGTACCCAGTCATTGGTTTGTATTAAATATTTAAAATGCTATAATTATTAAATGCATATTTACTAATGTTTCCTAATTTTTAAACTTATTTTGTCATGATTTTCTTTTAAGGAAGATGTTGAACCTCAAAAGGTTGCGTTTCTTCTACATAAGCAATGGACTTTATATAGTTTAACTCCTTTATATAAATTCTCCTATACTAATCTCAAAGAATATTCTAAACTTCTGAGTGCATTTATTGTTGCTGAAAAGCAAAAAGGCCTTGCCGTAGAGGTGGGAGAAGACTTCAACATCAAAGTGATTTTCTCTACTCTGCTGGGAATGAAAGGAACACAAAGAGACCCTGAAGCATTTCTTGTCCAGGTATTGTATATATACAACATTTATATACTAATATAAGAGAAGCTGTGCCGGCTTCTCCAGTTCTCTGGTTTTTACTAGGATTAAATTCCTAGTAGAATTTTAACAATAAATATATGACATAATTATATAGTGTGATATAAAAAATTACTCTCAGCAATGTAACATTTTACATTCTTTCCTATATGCAGTTTATAAAAGTAATCGGACTAACTTTTGAATAAGAAACCAGATTTGGAAGCCGGGATGGTTAAGCTCTTGCTTTGCAACCCGAGGGACTGAGGATCGAATCCTGGCCCCGACCAGTGCAGACCCACATGCTGAACTGGTGTGTGCTTCCCATGTGGGAGGCCCCCCGTTCGGTTTGCCCCTGGTTTGAGGAGGCATGCCTCCCATACGGGAGGACCCAAGCCCATGTATATGGAATGAAACCATGTCAAAAACTGATGATGTAACAACTATGGAGACTACTCTGGGCTCTCTCCCTCTCTCTGTCTCTCTCTGTCTCTGTGTCAAAAAAGAAAAAAAAAAGAAACCAGATTTATTTCATTTATGCCTGCTACTTCTGTTCCTTCTGTGTTAGCTCATCTTAGTCATTGATAAATTCTGAAACAGTTGAACAGGCCTAATTATGTTTGTTTATGTGTGTAGATCAAGGGTCAGCAAACTGTGGCTTCCAGGGCCAAGTCTGACCTGCTGCTTGAATTTCTATGTGAGGTTTTATTGCAGTAATCCCCAAGTTTCCAACCTTTTTGGCACCAGGGACCGGTTTTGTGGAAGATAATTTTTCCCACGGACCAGGGTTGGGGTGGAGGATAGTTTCAGCATGATTCAGGTGCATTACATTTATTGTGCACTTTGTTTCTATTATTGTTACGTTATAATATTAATGAAATAATTATACAACTCACCATAATACAATACACTCAAACCTCTCTGCTAATGTTAATCTGTATTTGCATCCACTCCCTCACTGGCATTGCTGCCTAAACTCCACCTCAGATCATTCTCATAAGGAGTACACAACCTAGATCCCTCAAATGTGCACTTCACAATAGGGTTTGCGCTCCTATGAGACTCTAATGCCACCACTGACCTACAGGAGGCAGAGCTTAGGAGGTAATATGAGTGATGGAGAGTGGTTGTAAATATAGCTGAAGCTTCACCCTCTCACTCACCGCTCACTTCCTGTTGTGTGGCCTGGTTCCTAACAGGTTGGGGACCCCTGTTTACTGGATCAGAGCCCTTTTTGTTTGTTTATGAATTATCTTTGGCTGCTTTTGCACTACAACAGCAGAGTTGAGTATTTGCTGTAGAGACCATATGGCCCACAAAACCTAAAATATTTATGATCTGGTCCTCTACAGGAAAAGTTTACTGAACCGTGGTATAGATCATGGTATTGGCAAAGATCTCAGGACTCCTAGGATTATATTCAGCTGCATATGATAGAAAGCTTAAATAATAGTAAATTAAACAAGATAGAGGTTTATTTGTCTTATAAAAGAGGTGTCTGTAGGTAAGCTGTTCAAGGCTGGTATATGCTTTGTGATATTAATAATCTAGGCTTCTTCTCTCTCATTCTTGGTACATGGCTTCCATTCTTAGAGTCTAAAAGGGTTTCTGGGGCTCTAGATATTATGTGTAAGTTCCTGGCAAGAAGTATGAGGAGGGAGGGAACGTCACATAGAATGCTTGCCACTGAGTGAATCTTTTTTAGTGAGACTTGCTGAGACCTAGCCACTTCTCTTTACATCCCAGTTGGAGGCAAGACTAGGAAAATATTTCTTTTTGGTTAATAATTTCCCACTCCACGTAAGAGCAGTATTCTTGTGGAAGGAAAAAGAGATACCGGATAGACAATTAGCAGTCTCTGCCAAAGAAGCAAGCATTTGATGCCTAGGGGAGTTATGGGTTTTGCATGCCATCAGGCAAGCAGATGTTCTTTTTTTTTTTTTAATTGTTTTTGACAGAGAGAGAGAGAGAGATACAGAGATACAGAGATACAGAGACACAGAGACAGAGACAGAGACAGAAGGGGAAGGGCCCAGAGCAGTCTCCATAGTTTCACATCATTGATTTTTTCATAGCTTCATTCCACAGGTGGGTGCAGGGCTGCACAGGGCAGGAACGGGGCCAGGGTCTCACCCCAGTGAGAACCAAACTGGCGCCTCTCCCCAGTTCAGCATACGAGTCTGCACAGGCCTGGGCTGGGATTCAATCCTTGGTCCCCCGGGGCTGCTAAACGAGCGCTTAATCCACTGAACCATCCCTGGCTTCCCCCAAATGTTCTTGTGAAGAATAGAAATGACCTCTTAGGGAAGCTGGGATGGCTCAATGGGTTAAGCACTCACTTTGCAGCCCTGGGGACCGCAGATCAAATTCTGATCCCAGCCTGTGTGGATCCATATGCTGAACTGGGGAGTGCCCCCAGTTTGGTTCTCACTGGGGTGAGACCCTGGCCCAGTTCCTGCCCTGTGCAGCCCCGCGCCCACCTGTGGAATGAAACTATGTGGAAAAACCAATGATATGCAACTATGGAGACTGCTGGGCCCTCCCACTTCTCTCTGTCTCTGTCTCTGTATCTCTCTCTCTGTCAAAAAC
>PVKE010027469.1:0-21581 GCA_004027555.1 Craseonycteris thonglongyai | reverse complement strand
ATGGAACAGATGTTTGGAACGCTTAAGGCAAAGGCAGGCGTCTGACCAGCCCAGGAACTCAGATCTCCTGGCAGCAATGACAGAAGTCACAATATTGTCCCCTCCCCTCCACAGTCAGCCCCTCTCTCATCCTTTTTTCCCCCCATGCAAGTCCAGATCAAGAATTAATAAGCTTTGAGGTCGTTTTCTTCATTTGTAACACTTTTCCAGTTCCATTTTACTGCATATTAAAAAAATATAATAATAAAGAAAAGAAAAGAACCAGTGAAATCAAAACAGAATTAAACAAAACTTAAGCTTTGCTGCTTCATGGAGAGTTTGACTTTCTTCCAACCTGTTTGGCCCCTTGGCATTATAAGCATGAGGAAGACTGAATCTCATGTAGCTTGACCTTTTGAAAGCTGGATGAACGTTTGCATTATTCTGATTTTCTTCCTCTCTTGCAACCAGTACAGAATTTTACAACAATTTAAAACTTCTCTAGATTGTTCAGATATAGATTTTTTGTTGTTGTTAAATAGAAATTTTGTGGGGACCTGATTTATTTGTTTGTGCTTGTTTAAATCCTTTAAGAAATGAAAATGATTATTGCTACCCATGAAAAAAGTGAAAGTGTCATTGAACAAAGGCTTCACAGAGAAAATAAGTAGGAAATTGTCAATTCCATAAATGCCCTGACAGTTAATTAGCTACAAAGTACAATGGTGAGTGTTTCAAATACAGAAAGAGCTACTAACCCCACATTAAGATCCAGCCCCCTGGAAAATTGAAATGGAAGTTAAGTTTGCTTCCAGCACACGGTGAATTCTATACTCTTCCCATTCTCTGAACTTGGATAAACATGGTTGTTAAGAAGTCTGGATTTCTAGGTTGAATGATAGTAGTACCTACCTATGTGACCTTGGCTCAATCACTTCTCACCAGAAATTAAGAATTTTCAGCTTTGAAATGAGTGGCTGGCTTAAATGACCTCTAAATTCCTACTACATTGTTTGTTCTGTCTTTTATTATGCATTTGTTCATATAATTAACTAGCATAATTTTGGTTTCCTCTTTCCTCTATATCTACTTACCCTATGCTAACTCAAATCACTTCTGGTCTTTTTCACTTCTTGCATCCAATTTTTCTGGCTATTCTAATTCTTTCTTATAGTAGAGCCTCTTCAAATTTTTCTTGTCCTATCCCATTTAATTTTCCTCTTTGGAGCCTTCTTCTCTGCTGAGTGGTGGTTGGTAATCCTTGTTGAAGGATATTGATGGCTAATGTGCTACCTTCCATGGATAATACATTGTTATTTATACAGGGGCCTTGGAGATTTTGTTTTTATCTACTTACTCCCCTTTTCTTTTCCCCTCTTCTTGTAAAGAAAGACAGTAGAAATTAAAACTGAATAAATGAGCAATATTTTGACACTGGTGAAGTACTGTTGCTATGTGTAAGCAACTATGCTTCAGTAATTTATTGAGAATTTAATTAAAGATCCTCTGCTCCTAAAACAGATACAAATTATTCTCTCATGTTAGGAATTTCTCATATGATTTCAATACTTAGGAAAGTGGGGCTTGTCCAAGATTGCTAGACAGTGATCTCAATAATGACGGGAAACAAAATTGTGTAGCATTTGCCTTCTTTTCACATGCTTAACGCCATGTCTAGCCGGTACCAGGCTCTTGGAAAATAGTTGATAAGTTAACGAATGAAGAATCATCTAAAATTTTGTAAATGAGTCAAACAAATAAAGCTTAGTACTTTACATGAAACTCTGATATAAATGAGTCAGATGGCATCCACTGGTGTTCTTTCCTCTCAGATATCAGTACTTTAATATTCCTTGTTGCTTAATTTCTATGTCATTTTTTTTTTTACCTTGATGTGTACATTTGCAAGGCTGCCTGCTTTTTTATATAATCTGAATGAGGTTCACAAGATCACAAATTGATTGCTTTAGCCCAAGAAAATCATGCATGGTAAAGTGTCTGAAAGAAAACAAGCATTTCTGAGTTGACCATTATTACACATTACCCATGGAAACTAGCATTCTCATGGGATATTAAAATATGTTTATTTATTTAATATGTCAAGTTTATCACTTAGAACTAAAATATTAATACTTTGGAGAAAATGGACCTAAAATTTTTAAAACAAAACTGAAATAATTTGTACTATAGAATTAAATGCCATTATTCAAGACTGAAAGGGTTAAATTCTACTAGGTGAAAAACAAAAACAAAATGTAAAGGGAGGCAGTTGTAGAACTTTGACTACAAAGGGAGCCATTATAAAGGTGGCACAAGTTTTTAATATAGACAGAGCCATTTAGTCATTAAGCCTAGCAAATACCTAGCACACGCCTCCATGTATCAGGCAATGGGGGTAAAATTAAGATAACCCTGGTATATATCATGCCCTCAAGGAAATCACAGTCTAGTGGGGGAGATGAGCCTTGTAAGAGAAATTATCAGATGACCAAAATCAGGACTCTCCAAAGGTGGGGCCATCAGAATACGTAGGGGTGGCCTATTTCTGAAGAGTATTAAGTCAAATTGCTCTCTAGAAAAGTCAGATAGACAACATGAGTGCAGCCAATCCCTCTCCCATGCCCCTGACAGATGTCAATAAATGATTATGAGTCCAAGTGACACCTCAGTCTCCTTTTCAAGACATCATTTTAGGTAGCCACTACCCTTTCAAGCAATCATTACCGACCAAAGTTGGCCAACAAAATAAAACTTATATCCCATCCTCCATAAGTGATTCTCCCAGGTCCACTGAGAAAACTTGGTAACTTACAGACTTCCAGTCTATCTAGCTCTTCTGAACAAGAGATGCTACCAAGATAATACTGATAAAGCATGGGTACTGGGAGAAGAGGATGGGGGACATCGAGGAAGATTGGGTTATCCAACATGAATTATTGGGAAGATGTTAATGCCATTAAGATGCAAGAGCCATAGAATGAGCAGATTATTGAAAATATGCTGGGCTATGTCTATACTACAAGTTTGAGGTTATACCAGGACACCCAAGTGAAGATGGAAATATGCACCCAAACTCATAATGTTTCTCACCAACTCTGAACCATTTTCAGTATTTTTTTTTTTAAATCTTAGTAATTGGCACTAGCTTTCATTCAGTTGTCTAAGCCAAAAACCTTAACACTTTTTTCTTCCCCACACCTCATAGCTAATCCATCATGAAGTCCTATTCACTTTATTTTCTACACGTATTTCTAATTCATGTACTTTATACCATTTCCACCACTGGATATTGTGTGGCACATACTTACACTAAAACATTATTCATTGTTTACCTGAAAGTCCTATTTAATTCGGCACCCTATATTTTTATTTACTAAATCTGGCAACTCTAGCCCAAAATAATCTAATTCAAATAAAGCAAAACCAGGTCTTCAGGCTCTATGTGTTATGTACTCTGGATTGGACTATGGGTGAAATATTTTGTCAGTATGTGGTAGTAAGATAATAGAGACAAATTTACATTTATTTGCTCTGCATACCACCTTGTAAATTTATATGGTTTTCCAAAAATATATATATATTTATATCATTATATCTATCTATATATCTATATCTATCTATGATCAGTTGAGCAAGGTCAAACCACAGAATGTCTTGTGTGGTACAGATGAAGTTCGCAGTGGAAGGAAAATGTTTTCTCTAGTCTGACATTAGCTGACTTTTCTTCTAAAACTTGGATAACGATATCATTCCCCTAGGAAAGTCTGACATGCTGAAATTCTTCACATATTTTGTAAACTTATGTGTTACTGAAAACTGAAACCTAGACAACATGAGAGATAATGTCGAGATCCCTCAGAGCTTAGCAAAATACTATTATCATGCATGACCTGTTTTTGAAATAGGATTTTGAGAAAAACAGCAGAACACCATTTCTGGCTTCTTTTCCATTAACTGTTCACACATGATAACACATTTCTTAGATACTCTCATTTGCTCCTGTCATGGCAACCAGATTCCCAAATCTGCATCCTTAGCTTGGTGGGGATTGTAGTTTTAGATAGGAGAATCAACTCTATTTACCGATATTAGGGTGCTCACATCTTTCCCAAAGACTTCAGAGACCAAGGCTAAGAAGCTCAACACTCAACCACCTTGTAAAGGCTGTTCTAGAAAAAATGCCACTTAACCATCCCACAGCCCATATAGCTGCCTTAGATTGCACCAATGACAACTTGAGACACGCAGAGTTCTGCCACTGCTGCCATTAAGACCTGGATGCCCCCACCTCTGTAGATAACAAGAGATGGGTTCCAAATCTATTTATTTCCTCACATTGCTGCCGTTGGAATCACCATTTTCAGCGAGTCCTCTAGCAGCAGGGAGGGCTGGGAAGTTGAATTCTGGCTTCCACACCTTGGCGAAGCTCAACTCATAATTTAGAAAATTTTCCAAATAAACAGGAAGGGTGTTGGAAGATATTGAGTGGCAACCAACATGAAAAATGTTCCCCTACGCTTTTAAGCAACACACCACCCTTTACAGACATTCTACTAAATTAAATGTAATGGTTAAGACACAGGTTTTAGAGTCATGTGGACTTGGGTTCCAGTTCCAGCTTTGCCTCTTATTGGCTAGAAGATTGGACAAGCTACTCGCTCTGTGGTACTACCTTCTCATCTGTGAAGTAGACACATAAATACATTCACCTTGTGGGGGGCGGGGGTGGTAAGAATACAATGAGGTAGAGGAACACATTTGTTTGGTGGTGGAGTTGGCATCCCAATAGCGCAAGTACTCATCCTCATTATGAATATTGTACCTAATTGTCTTTTCATGTCTTTCTTTTAAAGTCTTTGAGTTACAACCAATTTGGGGATTTTAAAAATAATCTTTTTTTTTTTTTTAAGATTTATTTTTATTGTTTTTGACAGAGAGAGAGATACAGAGACAGAGACAGAGAGAAGGGGGAGGGCCCAGAACAGTCTCCATAGTTGCACATCATTGGTTTTTCCACATAGTTTCATTCCACAGGTGGGTGCAGGGCTGCACAGGGCAGGAACTGGGCCGGGGTCTTCACCCCAGTGAGAACTGAACTGGGGGCACTCCCTAGTTCAGCATATGGGTCCGCATGGGCCGGGGCCAGAATTCGATTCTTGGTCCCTGGGGCTGCAAAGTGAGCGCTTAACCCACTGAGCCATCCCGGCTTCCCCTAGAAGAATCTTTCTTTGTAGTGTTTTTTTTTTCACACAAGTACTTTTTATCATGAATTGTTTTACACTAAGGACATGATTGCAAAAGGTATGCAAACATTTTTTAAACTTTTTCTAATATTTTTCTGATCACATTACTAAAAAAATACAGAAATGATAGTAAAGCAGAAAAGTGGAAATAAAAATACTTCAAAATTCTACCATCTAGACCTAGCCACTGTTAAGGGCATGCCCTGTCTTTACGTTTGTTGCCAGGTTGTAAGTTTTCATTTATCAATTCTGTGGTAAGAGGCTTCCAGTTTTATGTGTCAGCCTGTGTTTTTAAACGGGGGAGAGCAGAGAATGCTGGGAAGTATTATTTGACTCAGTGGGAGCCTTTGAGAGAGTGAGAGAAGAAGAAAATTACTCTTTTATTGTGAGGTTTGCCAAATGATCTCTGAGAAGCTGTGATATCATTCAGGGGCCGTGCCAAGCTGGATCGAAACTGCTCATCCTGGCAGACATCTAGAGCGAACATGTAATTCCTCGGGGTTGGTACGGGCCTTTATCAGAAATAGTTCCATAGGCAGTATTTACATAACTGCGGTGGAGTGTGAGAATAAACACAGCTGTGGCGTTGCCCTAAATATTTCTGTTCAGCAGGGAATTAAAAGAGAACTTTATCGCTGAACTACAGATAAATACAATTCATCAAGCAGTGGTCAGTTCAACTGGGGAACAAAATAGCAGTTATAAAAGACTGGCCTGCTGAAAATAGCTCCAGTCAGCTGCCCTGACTTTATAAACTCCTCTAGTGACTCCCTTTCTCCTTTTTTGCTCAGTTCCAGAAATGTAGGACTCAAGAACTAGCAAAGAAGTTGTCTAGATTTTTTTTTTTTAATGCCAAGAAGGTAGTAGAAGGCACTCTGATTTACTGAGCATAGGCCTGCTATGACCAGCGTGTGTCCAGAGGCTTTATCTATGTATGTCTCTTCTTTCAGAAAGGCCTCCTTTTTCTTTACATTATAGAATTGCATGTTGGTGAGAGTAATGTTTTTTGGTTCTGTGTGTTTTTTTGTCATGGAGAAGCCTTTTTCACTGAAATGGAAACATGATTGCCACAGCTCTAAGTTACTTCATATATTTTATTATTTTTTAATTGATTTATTTTAGTGTTTTTAGGAGAGAGCAAGAGTGAAAAAGAAAGAAAGAGAAGGGGGGCGAGCCCAGAGCAGTCTCCACAGTTGTACATCATTTCTTGTGACATGATTTCATTCCACACAGGTGGATGCAGAGCCGCGTGGGGTGGGAACTGAACTAGGGGCCTCCCGCATAGGGGGCAAGAACCTTCTGGCCATACCAGCAGTTGCCAGTTGCACCACCGTTCATCATCTGGGTTTGCACGGGCCGGGATTCAATCCCCGGACTTTGTGGTTTCAAGGCAAGCACTCAGCCTGCTGAGCTAACCCGGTACCCCTATTTTATATTATAAACATCAGTGCAGTCCCCGTTCAGTTATGCATAGGAAGATAGTCACATGATATATTCATTTTCTAGGACTTCCATGTCATAGTGGGCACAAACTGGAAAGCTTAAAAAAAACCCCAGAAATTTATTCTTCTGTTTTAGAAGCCAGAAGTCTGGAATCAAGGAGTTGACAGGATTGGTTCCTTCTGGAGACTTTGAAGGAGAAACCATCCCATGCCTCTCTCCCAGCTTCCTTCTGGTGGTCATCGGATCCTTGGCCTGTGGAGGCATCAGTGTCACTCAGTCTCTACCTGCATCTTCACATTGTTTTTTTTTCTGTGTCTCTGTGTCTTTTCTGTCTCTTATAATGGCATTCTCATTGGATTTATATCCATGATTACGTCTGATCCCACCCTAATCCAGGGGGTAGAGTAATGAGATGAGGATGTCACTGTCAGCCTTACTTTACTTCTACAAAGATTGTTTTCAAACCAGTCACTTCCTGAGGTTCTGGGTGGATACTCTTGAACCTCCTACACATGGTAGGCTCCTTGGTGATGGGGACTATGCACTCTGTTTGCCTCTACAGCACACAACATGTGTTAAGCACCTGTGAATGTTCTGGAATACTTGCAAACACAGCGTATCATTGTGTGGATGGTAATGAAATCCCTGCATGTTTCCAATTTTAATTTATAAGAGATTTACTGGGATGTTCTGTTTCAATATGTATGCCATGCCTCTTTACTAACAGTTTAGCTAAGAAAGAGCCTCAATGTAATACAGAATGCAATGCAAAAATACTGCACTCACTAATGTTCCTCTTCCCAACTACTGAGCCAACAGAAGAGTCTCAAAATGCCAAAGGCATAAATGACAACTGCTAACATCAGAATTTATGGGTCACAAAGCACTTTTACAATTATGATCTCATTGAGTGCTGTAGTAACCCATGAAGAATATCATCATCACCTTTATTATAGTCATTATCATCATCCCTATTTTATAGGGGATGAAGAAGCTTGAGGCTCATAAATATTAAGTGATGTATTTGTGGTCAGTATATGCGTAAGGACTTTAGATGTATTTGACAATAACCCAACTCAGAAGAGGAACACAGGAGAAAAGTGCAAGGAGATACCGATTGTTGGGACTGACTGGATCTCCATCTCTCATCTCAGCTCTCCTCCCCTCTTTATGGCCAGATGGCCTCATGAGAGCCATGGTGACGTCTGACCCCCTCAGTATATACGATGGGAATGAGTCTCCTTAACCATGAGTCCTGCAGAAATCCTGGGCCTGGATCTCCATGGCCCCCATTGGATCACACCTGCAAGTACAGCCCTCAAACCATGAAGCCCCTAAACCACATAGACTGAGAATGGGAGTGAGTAAAGCTTGTTACCAAAAAACAAGGTCCTGGAAACTGGGCAGACAGAACCACAGATATCCTTACAGGAGCATAGCTTACAAAGGACGGAGCTCGGACTTGAGATAAAGTTATTTTATCCAACAGGCCAGTGCTGCTCCTCCTTCTCTTCCTCCTCCCCCTTCTTTGTTCAAATACAGTCAATACAAAATGGGTACACATGGAACAAAATTCACAAGCTATACAGTGAAAAGCCTCCCTTCTAAGCTTGTCCTCCTGTCACTTGATTTCCTTCCTCACTGAACCCACCCTGTCTACCTCTCCTCCACATTTCCAAGCATTCACATAGATCATTGTTACATCAGTGATCTGATACTGCTCTCTGTTTTCTGTCCTATGCTTTTTTTCACCCCCATTGTATTAGACATTTTTGGTTCCCTGGCTTTAATGACTTCAGCTACCTAGACAAGGTGGCATGTGCACACACTCACTACTTTTTATTTTTCCACTCTTGAGATTTTCTTATTTTTCTTTTCTTCTTCTCCTCTCTCCCTTCTTTCCATTTCATTGCCTCATTTTTATCTCCATCCATATGTTTACAAATTGATGAAGTAACTATTGGGGTTGAAATTGATTTTTAAAAGAAGGCGGCCCATAAAATATTTGACCCTATCAAATGATTTTGGGGGGGGTAGATTGTCAGCCACATACTTTAGAAAAATAAAACCATTTCCTGTTTCTTTTCACACCCGTAGTTGCTAGTTGACTTAGAGAGTTGAGGAAGCAAGGGACCTCAACACATGGTTATAGCTCTAGTTATGGCCAGCATCATATTAAGTTTTGCTCCTGAACTTTATCCTCAAATAGCTCTTTTAGTTAGAACAAAGAGGTAGATGAAATAAGGGGTGATGTATTACCGGGTTTGCCCCAGATCTTTCAGTATCTCACAAAAGACTCATGCATCTCTTCCCCAAAGTTTTTTTTCCATTCCAAGTTGTTAGAAATAGTCATTGTATAACTTTTTTTCATTTTTTCCTGGGGCTTGCATTTTCCTCCAAGTGTGTTAAAAAAGACTCTTCCCTGCCTCATGGGACCACTACCATTTCATTTTACACAAATTTGGGAAGACCATTGCAAACTAGAATATAAACTAGAATTGATTAAGATCAACTTGACACTCTGACATCTCATGTATACATGATCTTGTTTAGTCTTTCCGAAAACCTTGAGAGGCAAAGTGTATTGTGCCATTTTATAGGTAAGGAAATTGAAGCTTAGGGAGGTTAAGTAAATAACTTGCTTAGGCCTCATAGTCAACAAGGTTTAGAGCCAGATTGAATCCAAAACTCCAAATGCTTAACCACTACCTTCTACATACACGCTTTAAATTGGCAAGAAAATGGGCTGCTGGATGAACCACTACACAACAAGCCCAGGAATGGGATGTCTTTCTCTATTTCTTTCTACTTTAAAAAGGTGTGTGGTAGTAGATCCCATTTCGGTAAACTGAGATTAAATGACAAATTAGGCTGAAGTGTGTGCATTTGGGGTTTGTACTAGGCAATGTGGTTAAGTAATGTGTGTGAGAGAGCTGGGGAATGGCTGCTTCCCAAACTGTCATTTCTTTACAAACAAATTCAGATCTTCAAAAGAAAATATTGTAAAAGAAATATGTGCCTGTTTTAAATTCCTAGAATAATAGATATTATAGGCTCACTTGAAATGCAAGCACTCATCCTGCTTTTCCCGAATCCTATTTTGTCGTTGGCTACCCGACTTTACAGAAGAGTAAGAGCTTTGGGAAGGATGATTCACCCCAGATTGACTTCCAGTTCTTTGTAAAGTGCCTGAGAGGCATAAGATGATTTTCTTCTGAATGAGGACAAAGGTCACCTAAAGAATTCCCTGTTTTATCACATAAAATCTTTGAAGTCTTAATGAGCAGGTTTGTTTTACAAATTTCTTACAAAAAGAAGAAGAAGCTAATTACTGCTAAAACTCCTAGAGACATTCCATTTCTACATCATTCCTTTCCCACCATTTAACTTTATAGGTAAAAAGGTTTGCTCACTCTTAAATGTTGGTTTTAAATATAAATGAGGCCAGGTTACTTAGAACTTCTGGTATTCCTGGGATCTGCAAAATTTTTTCTTTGAAACTCAGGAGCTAAGTAGGAACCTCTGGGGCATGTTTGTTGGTGATGATGACTTTAGACAACTGTGGAAGACAGTGGTACTCCCCTATTGGAGTTGTCCTCTCTACAGGAGAGACATCCTACTATAGTATTTAATTTGTGGGCTTTTGAGCTTAACCAACATGGGTTTGAATCCTGGGGTCCACAACCGTGGGGTCTTGTGTAAATGACTTCTTTCTCTTTCCAAACTTCAGTTTTCCCCCTCTATTAAAGAGATTAATAATATTAGAGGGCTATTAGGAAAATTACATAAAATAATATAAAAGGATTTAGAATTTTACCTGGCATATAGTAAATACTCGATGAAGCAAAGCATCATTATTAAGGAGTGACAGGAAATTAATACATAGATCATTTTATTCAGTTTTGAATTTCCCAATTTCTGTATCTTTCTAGTACCAACATAAATGAATAAATGGTAGATGGAGGCAAGCTTTATGGTAGCTCTACACACAACCCAATGGCACAGAGCCATACATTTACTTTCTACTGATGTCAGTTCCCTGGCTTTGATATTGTATTATGGTCACGTAAATACAACCATCATTGAGAGAAACTGGGTGAAGGGTACACCCAGACCTCTCTGTACTATTTTTGCAAAGTGGTGTTAATCTATAAGTACTTCAAAATAAAAATTTAAACAAACAATCAACTCCAAAATCTGTCTAGACTTTCCCCCCTTTTACCACAATCACAATATTCAGAGTTCTCATTCTATATCTCAGGCGATTCAGTTGGAGTTCTGGCATAAGCTTTGTTGTTGGACTTTAAATATAATCCTCATTGCACATGGCTCCCCATTGACCCCTCCTTAGGCCATTTTACTCCTTTGCTACACATGTCCAAGTATTGAGTGGTAAGTAGATGCGCCCTAAACAGGATTCCCAAAGAATGCAAAGTTTGGTCGTCTTTGATTCTAAAATATCCACAATTAACACGAAGCAGTAGGATGAAGCATGTGGCTAGACATTCTAATTTACTTCCTGCCAGCCACAACGAAGGTTTGAGTATATTATTAAAATATTCTGTGGATTGAGAGGTAAGAAAAATTAATATCAGCTCACAGTTTGGAAGTCTTTTTATGGTATTACAAATAGCCCAGTCAGCTCAATAACAGGAAAACCAGATGTCCTTAATTCAGGTGATATGGTGGGTGGCTCTCTATGCCCCTAGTACCTAAACCAATATCTGGGTCCTCAACAAATATCTGTGGATGAATGAATGAATGAATGAGTGAATGAATGAATGAGGGGACCATTAAGACTGACAAAATAGGGGAAGCTGGGATGGCTCAGTGGGTTAAGCGCTCATTTTGCAGCCCTGGGGACCGAGGATCGAATCCCGGCCCCATCCCATGTGGACCCATATGCTGAGCTGGGGTGTGCCCCAGTTCAGTTCTTGCCGGGGCCTATGCGGGAGGCTCCCGGCCCAGTTCCTGCCCTGTGCAGCCCTGTGCCACCTGTGGAGTGAAACTAAATGGAAAACTAATGCTGTCAACTATGGAGACTGCTCTGGGCCCTCCCTCTTCTCTCTGTGTCTCTCTGTCTATCTGTCTCTCTGTCAAAAAACAATAAAAATAAATCTTAAAAAAAAAAAAAAAAGACAAAACTGACAAAGTCTAAAAGTAAATGTAAAGAATCCGTTTACTTTTGTGGCCCGGGGCTTGAGGAAGCATGATCTGCTAGGAAAACTTCTGACCCTTCTCTCTGCTTCTCTAGGCAGCTTGAAATCCACTCTCCAGATGCTAAGCACACAGTGATCTTAAGGGGCAAGGACTCAGCTACTGCCCAAGCCTGGTTCAGTGCCATCCATTCCAACGTTAATGACCTGCTGACCCAAGCGACTGCTGAGGTCAGAGAGCAGCTGGGGAAAACAGGCATTGCTGGGAGCCGAGAGATCCGACATCTGGGCTGGCTTGCAGAAAAGGTAAGGAAAATGTTCCCCCTTCATAGTAGTTTTTCCCAGGTTTTCACTGGACTTAATGGCAACCAGTGAAGTCAGTTACCTCATTCCAAAGGCTGATTCTGTCACTCACACTTGGGATTTGTTTGTCCATTTCCCACAGGCTTGCCTTTGCATTGTACAGGGGCTGTGTCTTAATCAACGTTGCTTCCCTGTGTATACTCCAATATGTGGCAAATTGCAGGTGGTCACTGATTGTTTGGATGAACAATCAATCAGTTCATCCAAACAGTTCATTCATCTGAATGGATGAACGAAAGAGTGAGTGAAGGCATAATTTGACTCTCACATCTCTGTATTGCCTTGGAAGGTTCAGGAAGTTGAACTTGTTGCTTAAAAGGGTTTGTGTGGGTTTCAGTGAACCTGCTGGTTAATAATGCAGATACACTAACAAATAATAGCAGTGATAATATCAGCAAAAATTACTTTGAGCAATGACTATGTGCTGATTCGGTCCACATATTATCTTATATTTTATCTGTATTCTTAAGCCCGCAGACCCTGAATGTCATCATTTATGAGCACCTAGTTTGCGTAAGGTAGGGTGCTAGGCAGGGATGGGGAGGGGTGTATAAAGATGAACAAAGACCTAGTCTTTGTGCTCAGGGAGGACAGCTGCTTAGGGTCATGTTAACACTGTCACTCTGATTTCTTTTCCCAAGCTATGTGATATGTTGAAGATAGTGAAACTCACTTTGCAGCATTCTCCTGGGATTTAAAACGTTTCTTCATTTCAAAGGATTGAGTCTTGGCCATTGTCCCTACACCTGGTTACTATCTCTTTAACTTGACCTTGAGTGTTAGTAGCATTGAGCTTTGGGGACAGTCTGACCTCCCAGTGACTCACGCTCTAATAGGTGGTAAATGGGAATAATGATCATCACAATAACAGCTTTCCTGCCAGTGAACCCTGTCACCTGAGAAGGCCCAGTCAAATGGCACTTGAAAATAAGGCTTGAACAGAGCGTTTGGCTCTTTTTCACCATTGTTCTTTGTTTGTGCCAGTTCATGCGTGGGGCTCAGTCACAAAGTTCAACATGAAGTGAGCTCCCTGGTTTGGTCTTGTCCCACCTCTCACAGATTTCAAAGGAATAAAGGGACAATGCAGGTGGTGGTATCTCCAGAATCATAATAAATATGAACCACAGGTAGCTTCTTGCGATCTTATGTGTCAGGGTTCTTGATGAAAACCACACTGCACATCTGGGTGATATCATTTTAGAAGTCAGTTTCTAACTTCTTCACTTTTTACTCTCTCCAAATATACAAGGGCTGTCTGAAAAAAAGTGTCCAGCCATTGTCAATATAATGAGAATGGTTACATGGTTGGATACTTTCCAGACAGCCCTCGTATGTGTTTTTATTAGGAAAAGACCTATTATTAGTCAGGGATCTTTCATTTGCAAATAACAGAAAGCTCAACTCAGCTTGAGCAAAAAAGGGGGTGTACCACTTCTGATAATTACAGTGTCCAAGGCTAAACTTCAGGTGTGGTGGAACCAAGAGTTTTAAATAATGATATTAGGCCTGGTTCTATCTCTTTGCACCCTTCCCCACATCACTGGTTTCTACTTAGGCAAGCCCTCTTCCTTGGCTCGACTGCTCCAGGCTTGTGTTTTTCCTTAGTTAGGAGTCTCGGTGACTAGAGGCCACTTTACCCCCATAGTTCCAAATGAAGTCCTGAGATTGAGCCTAACTGGACTGACTTCGATCATATGTTCAGTCCTTTGTTGAGGCTGAGACTAGCCTCATTTAAGCCATGTGCACTGAGAAATGAGTAGAGTTGGTTCAATTAACATAAAATGACTATAGATTGCTATGTAAGAAAAAGACTAAATGAATTCTGGAAAAGCAAAAGCAACTGATGTTCCTTAGAGAAGGTAAAGAGGAGGAGTTGATTGGGATAGAAAATGTCCTCACGTGGTTAAGGTCCTGAGTGGGTTTGGAGATATGCTTGCTATATATTTCAGAATCCTGGCAGAAGTTGGACAGCAGACTCAAAAGGAATGGTTGGAAAGGATTGATTGCAGGAATAACTTAGAAAGTGTAACCAAAGTAAGGGAAACCACAATAGACAGAGAAGCATTCAGGAGTGAAAAATAGCAAGACTTGTAAAAAATAGCAAGACTTGTCAAAACTAGCAAGACTTGTAGCTGTAGAGAGGGGCCTCCCACTCAGAGCTGTCGTCTTTGGGAGAGAAATACAACCCCTGCCTGCCAATCTGCTGGTGTTTCCAATTGGCTGAGGCTGACTTGAAGCCAGAGGCAAAGAAGCCCCAGTAATACGCTCTCTGTTAAGGCCAGCCTCCCAGGGCACAGAGCAGGACAGGAAAGGGAGGAGCCCGAATCTGGAAGGGCCCAGGTAGGCTGTCTAACAAGCGCATCTCCACCTGCCAAATAACTGAGATGGTCTCAATGCTCATATGCACTTTCCTCTTGTCTCTGTTCATATAAACTACATTTAAAGTCATTACCATTTGGGTAGTTGAAAAATAGTATTGGGTTATTATTAATGATATTGAAAAATTTTCCAAGGATTTCGTGTTCTCACATACGAATTGTCTGCTTATCCCGAATTACCAGTAGACACGCTTTTGGGAGTATCATGAAGGTGCATAATAAATTCTTCCTTCTTTAAGAATGTGATTGTTCTTTAGATGTCATTTCAAATAATCATTACAGATATTTTTTTTCAATTGTATATATTATAATAAGTAATGATGATTTATTATGGACAATTATAAGAAGTAAGAATATCTTTTATTACCTTCATCTTCAAAACTTCTCAAAACATTACCACAGAAGAAGTCAATGGGAATCAATTCAAACTGGACTCTTTTTTAAATAAATATTTAATAAGGAATCTTAGTGTGGAGACATATGAATGGTTTTCAGCAAAATATTACAATGAATGGCAAATATTTAATACTGTGGCTTTCTTATATTAACACAAATATCAGCAAATTTTCTTGGTATTTGGAAAGATAGAAAGTGTGATCTGACATATATTCAGCTGTAATTTACCTTAAATTGGTGTCCTTTGTCTTTGCCTGTAGTGTTAATCTTCGATTTTGTGGATTAATAACAATAGCTCTGGGACAAGATTTGTATATATATTTCAGTTCAAGTTTTTAGAACTGACATTTACATGAACTTAAACACTGTGAAATAAATAACAACTTTCCCTTTAAAATCCTATTCAATGCAAATCCTAAAACCTCCTCTACACTACACAGGGAGAACTTTTCTAGTAACATGAGTTTTCTCTGTGGCATGGGCTGGGGCCATTTGTGGGGCCATTACCTCCCACAAAATGACGAGTTCCTGAGTCAATGGAGAGCGTCCAGGGCTCTCTAAGAGAAGAGAGTGAGCATGTGTCGGGAGGGGGGTGGGGAGAAGTGACGGTAATGCATTACTACAACTTGTAGGGAGGGCAGGTTTAAAGGGAGGTAAAGTTTCATCCTGGAGGAAGGGGACAAGCAAATCTGGTGCCCTGAATGACATCTACTTATGGAAGATCTTGAAAGCTGGATGGATGGCTTGATTTTAACTTTGTGATCAACATGACATCGTCATATGCAAAATCAGAGAGAAGGGAATTTTGGGGTGATTGCTATGGACTGAATGTTTATTTCCCACAAAATTCATATGTTGAAGCCCTAATTCTTAATGTGATGGTGTTTGGAGGTGGGGCCTTGGGAGGTGATTAGGTTTAGATGAGGTCATGAAGGTGGAGTACCCACAAATGGATTGGTGCCCTCATAGGGGATGAAAAGACCAGCATATGTGCTTTCTCTTCATCATGTAAGGTGACAGCAAGACGGTAGCCTTCTCCAAGCCAGGAAGGGGGCCCTCACCAGAACCCCATATTGGCACCCTGATCTTGGGCTTCCAGCTTCCAAACTTTTGAGAAACAAATGTCCGTTGTTTATACTACCCAGTCTTTAGTATTCTGTTAGAGCAACCTGGACAATGACATGGTCTAACTCAACCTCTTCTTTTTACAGATGAGGTATCTGGTACCCAGAGAATGGAAGTTGCTTTATCTGAAGTCAGACTCCAAATAAAAATACAGAAATAATTAGAGTGGGACAATGCTATGATATCATGATTTCTTTTACTTAACTTCTCAAAGAATCTATTGCAGTCCATCCACTGCAGTCAGTTTCATTCTGTCCTTGAACTCTAGTAGCCATTCTCTGGACTCTACAGTATCAGTGTCAGTGCTGGGCCAGTAGCTTTTGATTTGGAGCCATATTCCTTGTGTCCTTGACTTCCTGGTTCTATCAACTATGTACATCATGGTGACAGTTTCTGTACTGTTTTCCTCTGAGTGCCTCACCTGGAGATGAGCCCGGTGCACTATGTGAAGTCTTTCCCATGACCCTATCAGTCTCAAATTTTTTAACTCCTTGCAAGCCCCAGTCTGTCCCCAAATGGCCCATGAATACTTATCCCTATCCTTAATTACAAGATGCATCATGGCCCAAACACATTTTATAAATCATTGTTCTTTACTTGATCAGACAAGAGAAAAATGGCTAAGTTGTAACTCACTTGCTACTTAGAAAAACAGTAATAAGCAGGGACGTGGCAGAACTGTTGTATTGTTTTGTGCTCAGTTCATCGGGCATTGCCTTTGCTTCACCTTGTTATCTCAGTTTGCGAACTATTTTGTCAGATTAAAAACACAACACAACACAACAACAGTTGGAAGCCCTGAGATGCAATTTCAGTTCTCAGCTTTCCTCATGTCCACTTCAGATTTTTTCAAATGGGAGCGTTTATATCACTGTGCCTCCCTTGGGTGTTGCTGGAGCGAGGGAAGTTGGTAATTAGTATTGATGATGTGCCTCGTCTCTATTCTAGGAGGTAAGCTTGGAGAAAACGAGTCATTTTTCTAAGATCACTGCTCTACTAAGTAGCAAAGCCAGACTTGGATCCAGCCCTTCTTTTTGAATTCCCAAGCCCAGAACTTTCCACTAAGCTGAGCCAATAAAGGGGCCCAGAGCATGTGTCCATATGAGGGAGGCCCCCCAGAACCCAGTGTCAGAGAAGTATCATATACCAAAAGCACCGCTTCAGAACTGAGACACATCCCCAACACATTCAAAACCCCTTATTTGCCTTCATGAAAATAAGGGGTATCTTCATCATCAGTTTGGACTGCTGTAACAAAGTACCACAGACTAGGGTACTGCTTTCCTCACAGTCCTGGAGGCTCAAAGTCCAAGATCAAGGTACCAGCAGGATCAAGTTCTGGAAGAAGTCCTTCCTGACTTACAGACAGCCCTCTTCTCGTATCCCCACCTGACTGGGGGAGGAAGGGCCGGCTTTCTTCCTCTGCTTGTGAGGACACTCATCCCAACATGGGGGTGCTACCTCCATGATCTCATTACCTCCCACAGGCCCCATCTCCAAATATCATTCCATTAGGGCTTCACCGTATGAATTTGGGGGGACACAAGCGTTCTGTCCACAGTGGGTAGAATTCACATACTGGACTAAAATCATCTCAAATCTTTTACTACAACCTTCTATCCACATCCATTCAAATCTTCACCTGCTTTCCTTCCTCCCATGACACTAAGGGAAAAAAGCCAAGAAGAGATCCTGTCCTTTGTGTTCTTGCTATTCATTCTTGACTATGTCAATCACCTGAACGTCCTTAATTAGATACTGCTCTTTATATTCTACCCAGTAATCCTCCTCTTTTGTTTTGTACTGCAGAAACCCAAAGAACAGCACCTACAAAGACTGAAATCCTCATACATAAGATAGGCCAGGGAAAGACTAGATTATAACATACAAGCACACACACACACACACACACACACACACACACACACACACCTGATTACACAAAACCCACATATACAGTGGCCTTATTTTGCCCATTTTCATGGTTTAATTAATATCAGCAGTCTCTCAACAACATGGCTCAAATTTCAGTTACTAAGGTAGATTAACTGTAATTTCATAAGTGAAAACATTGCTGAGGGGAAGCCGGGATGGCTCAGTGGGTTAAGCGCTCACTTTGCAGCGCCGGGGACCCAGGATCGAATCCCGGCCCCGGCCCGTGCGGACCCATATGCTGAGCTGGGAGCTCCCCCAGTTCAGTTCTCTCTCTGTCTCTGTATCCCTCTCTCTCTCTCTCTCTCTGTCAAAAACAATATAAATAAATAAATAAATAAATAAATAAAACTTTGCTGTGAGCTCCTCAGTCTACAAATCATAATGTAAATACCAGATGTGCATCCAAATCAATGACCAGTCACGTCACTACTTTTTAAGTCCCTCAGTGGTCGACCCCTGCGCATCTGTTAGTTCACAGGCAGACAGCCAAGTGAGTAGTGGTGTTTCTTCATTGTCTTCTGGTGACATTTTACAAGAATGAATAATAGAAAAAGGAGAACTGTCCAAAAAAGATGAAAGTGCAGCAAAACTGATAACTCAGGAAGTGAAATTTAAATCAAATGTAAATAGAATTATAGAAGAAATAGCTGACCAGAAGAATGTTAACTCTAATACTGTTTAAGAGATTCTTGATAGACAGCCAGAAGAACATAGTGGAGGTAAACTTATAAACATAGGTGAAGAGACTAGCTGTCCCCAAAAGAGGGGACACCACTGGGAAACTTCCCATTAAAGGAACTCTCAGGGGAAGCTAGGATGGCTCAGAGGGTTAAGCACTCTCTTTGCAGCCCAAGGGTTGAATCCTGGCCCTGACCCCTGTGGACCCATATGCTAAACTGGAGTGTGCTTCCCATCCTGGAGGTCCCCAGTTTGGTTCTCACCCCCACCCCACCCCCCTGGTTTGGTCCCTGGCTTGAGGGAGTGTGCCTCCCTTGTGGGAGGCCCCTGGCCCAGTTCCTGCCCTGCTCGGGCCCCGCCCACCTGTATGGAACGAAACCATGTTGAAGACTGATGATGTACAACTATGGAGACTGCTCTGGACCCTCCCCCTTCTCTCTCTCTCTGTCTCTGTCAAAAACAATAAAATAGATCTTTAAAGGAACTCTCAGAGATAGTTCACATCACTGAAAGGACAAAGTATAACATGTAGCTTGCTGATTCAAACTTAGAAAGGAATATGATACCTTGCCAAGGCCTAGAAAATTTTCTAGATGCTCACTCTGTATCGTACGTTATATGATGGGGACCAGGCAACAGTCCTGTTCAAACTACTCTTGATAAGTTATCAACAAGGAAATAGAGCACTTCCATTCTCAATCTTCCTAAAATGGTTTAAATTACAGATCACTAAATAAACTTTAGTTTTACTTTTGCATCTTGCTATACATTTATAACTGACAGTAAAATCATTTTTAATATTCAAATAAAATTTTTCAAGGGCTATAGAACAATATACATTTTTCCAACTGATTTTTAAGATTATTAACATGTTTCAGCTTACATGATCATTTTTCTTGTCCAGTACTACTGTGCAAAGGTAACACTGCCTCCCCTCATCCCCCCATCTAGTCCTATATTTATCTATCCACTCATCTATTCACCATCCCAGGAATCTCATTTTCTAGCTACATTGCCCACCTGATAGAAGAATTTCAAGTGTAAATGCAAAATAACCCTGACCTCAGTAAAGCAGGCTGCTGGTAATTAAGAACTTGGCAGTGAAATTAATGGAATGATATTTCTGGAGCCTCTAAATATATCAGCTCTACCATCTCCTTAAAAAATCTCCTACGTGTGAGTAGGAATTCCCCACCACTTCTTACAAGGAGGAAATAGTCTCTCTCCTGAGGGAACTTCCATCTGATAAATGGAAACAGAACCACTGTCCCGGCTCCCCTGACTTGCATCATCCTTAAGTGAAGACGGTTTGTTATGTTGGGAAACAGTCTGTTAACGCAATTAAGTGCTAATAGGCCTGTTGTGTCACTTTAAAGGGCAGCCACCGAGTTCCTGAGTGAATCATATCTAAGATGAAGCAAGAATGAGAAAACCTAACAGCTTGCTTCTCTCTTCTGTTCATCTTCATCTACAAGTATTTAGAGTAAATGTGCCAAGATGAATGTAATTCAGTTTTCCTCCATCTACCATTCGCTCAAATAAAAATCAGAGGTTTAAAATTGGGATGGATGGGTAGGTGGTGGGCAGAGGCAGCCATAGGAAAGCATGAAACTATGCCCATTTTTCTACATGAGTTCACAGTACAATTTAGTTATGTGAGTCATTCTCACCAAGGGGGAAATGTCAGAGCTGCCCATGGAGGAGAAATGGGGATACATACATTTTGTTCCTGTAGGCTACTTCCCACAAATTCATATGGGCCCAGTTCAGTCTCTATAGAGAAGACTAGGACTTGCGATATAACTGTACCTGGTTGCTAAACTTCATTTTATCTCACTGGTCATTATCAATTGTGCTTCCTTTGTGAAATAGATCTCTTCCAGCAAAGCTTCATGACTTTAATGAATAAAAAAATGATTTTCCTCTTGATTTCCATTATCTGAATGTCCTGATCGTCTCCTGCTTACCCCCTTGGTATGGGAATGATCCCTACCTATATAGTATAACATGGCGAAACACATGATGCCCAACCATGGACTGATGAGACCGGCAGTAGTTTATCAGTCACATATAATCAGAGCCTGGGAAGGAAGACATCACAGGCCATGCAGGGCCACACGGGAGTTGCATAGGCAGCAGGGTGAAAGAAGAGAGGCTGTGGAAGGCAGGCTTTATAGTAATAGGAGGGTGACGTGCCCCCTGGTTGGCATGGGAGGAAGTGATTGGCTCATTTTGAGTAATTTTGCAGGCTATCAGGGAAGTAAAACCCATTAGGCTAGGGACTAGGTTGAGTGTAGCCTGCCAAGGTGATGAAAGAACTAGCTGAGTGGGGAATGTTTCTCATTGGGTGGTGAGTACGAGAGCTGTGGGAAAAAAATTGAGCCATTGTCAATATAATAAGAACGGTTATATGGCTGGATACTTTCCAGACAGGCTTTGTATTATATATCAGATGAGAGCAGGAGGAATCAAGAGTAGGTCTTTTGGGCCCTGTGAAGCTCAAAGATATCAAGGAGGCATGTGAAATGTTAGGCCTTACAATACCTTGATTAACGTAAGTTAGAATTTTTTAGAAGCCAAGTCTGGATATGATCAACTAATACACCTAAACACTACCTACCTAGATGATGAACTTGGGGAGTGATATGAACAATCTGAGGGGAGACTGTGAAAGGATAAACTAAGGCACATTAAAACTTTTAAGAGTTCATTTGAGCAAAAATCAATTCCAACTGGGTCATGCCAAACCATAGGTGGTTATAAGCACTTCAATGACAGGAGCTTGGGGGAGACTTATATAGAGAAACTACAGATGCAAAGTAAGAAAATTATTGATTGGCATAGCTTCAAGCGTCCTTGGCACTTTGTGATTGATCCTCTCTGGA
>PVKE010027468.1:0-11892 GCA_004027555.1 Craseonycteris thonglongyai | reverse complement strand
CCAGTGTCATTTCTAAAGGATAAGTAAAGGATTATCACATCTACAGATAATATAATTTTGGTTATTTTTTGAACTATTTCGAACACTTTTTAATGTTTATATTTTATTGTAAGTTAAGGAACCAGATTACATATGGATGATGAAAAAATCTAACTTGCTATAATATTTTGTATACAATTCATAAATGAATGTTAATGACTGAACACTTAACAGCTGTTTGTAGTTCATAACACATTTTACATAGAACATTTCTCTTTCTCAAATAAATACTACCTTTAACCAACACAGAGGCAGGAAGTTCACACACAAACAGACTCCTTGGGTGTTAGCAACAAGAATCAAAGGAATCAAAGCATTCTGGTCATCTTAAAAATATTTCAATTTCAAAAACTAAATGCATTCCTGATCACAATTTAAAAGAATTCATATCGATAAAAGTTTATAGAACTACGAGAGGACAAATATTACATTCATATGATCTGTATTTCTCAAATTATTATTTGTCCATAATAAAAACCCTCAAGACTATGTTATATTTTTTTCCCAAATTTAAGTCAATTAGTTATTAATTCTTTGAAAGCAAGCAATGTGTCCTATTATGGTGCTATTAAGTCAGCATAATACCTTATGATCGGGTAGTCAATAAATACTAGAAACTTTTATTTCAACTTAAACCGATCAAGTTTCTGTCAAAGATGAAAAGTCATTCCTTTTTTGGTCATAGTTTATATAAATAAAGAATACATGAAACAAGCTACTCACAGCATTGAGCTCCCCAGTTCTGGGGCCCCATGATGTATTTGGCTCCAGGAAAACATCACAATCTAGAGCCTTTTCGTCACAGGGACCAACCCCAGAATCACTTAAAAGAAAAAGACATTTTATGAAGTGTTTAATTGCTTAAGAACTTAAATGGAAATTATACTTTTTTTTATGGCAAATGTTTTATAAACTGCTCTTTAGAAATGTAGTTCTTGAGTATAAGGTATGTCACTTCAACATTTACATTTCTTAATTCATCTAGTGATCCCCTTAGCAGAAGTCGCTCCATATAAGGGGAGCATCATTGTATTTCTGGCATCATACTTGCCTAGTGAAATGGGCCCCTATAATTGGGACTGTATTGAGAACAGTCTTTATTAAAGGGTCTTCCTACCCTCAACCTGACAGCCTGCTGCAGTTGCAAAATGATGGAAATAACTTCAGAAACTACTAAATTCGAGGAGTTCAAATTTATGCAAAGATGACCTCAGCCATCAACTATTTTTCTAGTTGTGTCAATCACACATTTAAGATGGGCTTAAATAATTTGGGAAAAGAAAAAAACATATCTCAAAAATTAGATTGCATGTTCTAACCTTTCAATCACCAATGACTTCTTTTATTAGTTTTTCTTCTCCTGGACCTCTAATATTTTAAAGTGTTTTTCCTCCCCACGACCTCCAATATTTTGAAGTGTTCTTTTCTATCAAATAAACACCTGCTTGCTCATATTGTAAGCTAACATATAATTTCAGTTAAGCTTTCTGAAAATAATGTAAGTTATTTGAGGATTGACATTAGTGGTTTGAGAAACACCAGGGGATAGAGGATTCTGAGATGGGAATCATTAAATAAAGCTGCAATACATTTCCCCCTGCCCCACCCTGCCCCTGCCTCACCCAACTGTATCTTTAGGAAAAGGCACAACAATGACATCTTTGTGTTTGTTAAGATCATCCAGTATTCTAGCAGTTGGACAGCACAGCAAATATCCACCTTCATTCAGATCATGAAGAGCAACCATGTGGTCCCTCACTTTACAACCCTGTTGTATAAGAAACACTAAATTAGAGAGGTTGTTTCATTATAGATACATTCCTTTAAAGATGACTATATGTTTTTGTTCTTCTTTGCCTAGTCATATCATATAGCAATTGTTTTACAACTTTTTCTCAAAGGAAAAAACTCACACAGAAAAGAGCGTGAAACAAATGTACTATATCTAAAAAAAAAATCTCCAAGAATATCCATGTAACCACAAACCACATTAGGAGACAGAATATATCTAACTCTACAGGAGTCACCATGGGCCCATAACAGGCTCCCTAAATATAACCTTTTACAGTACTTACTTTCTTGCTTTTATATTTTCATCACTTAAGTATGCATCTCTAAAGGTAATACTATAGTTTAGTTTTGCCTCACTTGTTTCTCTTTCATTATGGTTCCATGATTCAACCACATTGTTGCATGTAACTAACATTTGCTTTAATGTATAATATTCTGTTGTACTTTATGAGTATACACAATTTGTTTATTATACAAGTGAAGTATTTGGATGGGTTGTTTCCAATTTGGAACTATTAGAAATAACACCATTATGAACATCCTTTTACATGCTTCCTGGCACACAAGTACTCATGTGTACCAAAATATATTACCAGGAGTATATGAAAGCTCTCTTTAGTCTATATCCTAACACTTGGTAAGACATTTTAATTTTAGTCATTCTAGTAAGTGTGTAGTGGTATCTCATTGTGGCTTTAATGTGTATTTCCCCAACTACAAATGTGGTTGAGCTCCTTTTTGTTTTCTAGACAAGAAACTGTGTGAAGTTCCTGTCTTTATCTTATTGTAATAGTTATCTTATTTTTTGTAAGTTATAAATAAAAAATCTAGGGATGCCGGGATTGCTCAATGGGTTGAGTGCTCAACTTGCAGCCCTGGGATCCAAGGATCAAATCCTGGTCCCAGCCCATGCAGATCCATATGCTGAACTGGGGTGTGTCCCCAGTTCGGTTCTCACCAGGGCAAGCCTCCTATGTGGGAGGGCCCCTGGTTCAGCTCTCACTCTGGGTGGGAGGTGCCCTGGCCAGATTCTGCCCTGCGTAGCCCTGCCCCGACCTGTGGAATGAAACTATGGAGAAAACTAATGATGTGCAACCATGGAGACTGCTCTGGGTCCTCCCCTATCTCTCTGTCTCTCTCTCTCTCTCTCAGTCAAAACAATAAAAATAAATCAAGATTTTATTTTAAAGATTTATTTTTATTGTTTTCGACAGTGAGACAGAGACAGAGGGAGACAAAGAGAGACAGAGAGAAGGGGGAGGGTCCAGAGCAGTCTCCATTGTTGTATGTCACTAGTTTTTTTTTTATATAGCATTGTTCCATGGGTGGGCACGGGGCCCCACAGGGCAGGTACCCATGAGCTATGGGACTTCTACATGGGAAGCATGCCAGGGGCGGGAGCTTACCTTGGGGCCTCCCACATGGGAAGATTGCCCTGGTGAGAGCCAAACTGAGGGCACACCCCAGCTCAGCATATGGGTCTGTACAGGCCAGGGCCGGGATTCGATCCTTGGACCCCAGGGATGCAAGACAAGCACTCAACCTGCTGAACCATCCCAGCATCCCCCCCAAAAAATCTTACCATGAACACTTAATGGGTATGTGTTGCTAATATCTGTTTCCACCTGTAAGTTTGTCTCTTCATTTTCAGTTTATTTAATATAGTTGATGTACTGGAATTTAAAATTTCTTCCTTTTAATAGGATTGTTAGTTTTCCTTTCACATGTAGATCTTTTTTGTGAATAGTTTGGACTAGAGTCTAATTCCTTCTCCTCCTCCCCCCTAATATTGATATCCCATTGTTATAGTACCTCTTATTGAAAAGTCTATCTTTTGCCCACTGCTCTGCAATGCACCAGTGTCACAATCAAGTATCCAAGTGGCTGACACTCTATTCTTTTCTATTGGTCCACCCACTTATTTTTTACCAGTACCACCCTGCCTTAATTACCAAAGATTTATAATAAATTTTGATATTGGGCAGAGCAAGTATTTCTTTCATTTTTTGTTAAATTTATTGGGGTGACATTATTGATATCAATTACATTGTTTCAAGGTGTACAATTCTACATTACATTGTCTATACATTGCATTATGTGCTCACCAACCAGAATCAGCTCACTTTCCATCACCGTATGTTTAATTCCCCCTCCCTATTCCGCCCCATCTCTCCCACCCACCTCCCCGCTTACCCTCAGGTGGCCACTAAACTATTGACTGTGTCCATGAGTCTTTGTTTCTTTGTTACTTCCAGTTTTATATTCCACCTATAAGTGAAGTCATATGTTTCTTTATTCTTTCAGTCTGACTTATTTCGCTTAATAAGATGTTTTCAAGGTCCATCAATGTTGTCACAAATTGCTGTATTTCATCTTTTCTTACTGCTGAGTAGTATTCCATTGTATACATGTACCACAACTTCTTTACCTAGTCATCTATCAGAGGACACTTTGGTTGATTCCATGACTTGGCCACCGTGAACATTGCTACAATGAACATTAGGGTACATATATCTTTGCGGATTAAGGTTTTCAAGTTTTTTGGGTAGATATCCAGGAGAGGGATTGCCAGGTCATATGGCAATTCCATTCTGAGTTTTTTGAGGAATCTCCACACTGCCTTCCACAGTGTGTTGTACCAAGAGCAAGTATTTCTACCTTTGTGTTCTTTGAGGGTATCTTAGCTATTCTTGGCCCTCTGCATTTCTTTCTTTCTTCTTCTTCTTTTTTTTTTTTATATTTTATTGTTTTTGACAGAGACATAGAGAAGGGGAAGGCCCAGAGCAGTCTCCATAGTTGTACGTTACCAGTTTTCTATATGGTTTTGTTCCATACAGGTGGGAAGGGGGCGCACAGGGCAGAAACTGAGCTAGGGGCCTCCTGCATGGTAAGTCAGGGGCCAAACCAGGGGGTTAGACCCGAACTGGGGGCTCCTGCATGGGAAGCACATCCCAGTTCAGCATATGGGTCCACACGGGCTAGGACTGGGATTCGATCCACAGTCTCCAGGGCTATAAAGCGAGCATCTTACCAGCTGAGCCATCCTGGCGTCCCTGGCCCTCAGCATTTCTATATACATTTTAGAATCAGCTTAGAAAAGTTCCTCATAAAAACCCATTAGGATTTTTATTGAAATTGTATTGATTTATACAGATCACTTTGGAGAACATTTACATCTTTACAATGTTGACTCTTCCAATCTATGAACTGCTGGAGAGAGTAATAAAAAAAGTTGGATTTCACTGTAAGTTTATGATCACTAACATCCAGTGAGACTAGTAACCTATAATATTTCCCTAGAAAATTTACTCTCCTGTTTCCTGAAAAGACTATTTCAAACCATCAATACTTCCTCCAAACCTCGGAAACCTCTCTCTTCCCCCTCATATATATATATATATATATAATTTTTTTTTTAAATTTCTTTTTGAGAGAGAGAGACAGCGACAGAGAGAGATACAGAGACAGAGAGAGAACTGAACTGGGGGAGCTCCCAGTTCAGCACATGGTTCCACACGGGCCGGAGCCAGGATTCGATCCTCAGTCCCTGGCGCTGCAAAGTGAGCACTTAACCCACTGAGCCATCCCGGCTCCCCACCCCCACCACCATTTTTAGCAGATGGCTTTACCTTCTACTTTATAAAGAACAGGAAAAGCATTAGATTGAGACAACTAATCATCAAATGACAAAAACATATCTACAACCACCCTACTCTACTTTTCTGTTATAATAGAGGAGCTGCTCTTCTTCCTATCTAAACCACTTGTGCTTAAGATCCCAACCTACCCTGTATCTTCCTAAACCTTATACAGGGTACTACTAACCTCTCCTCAACTGGATCCTTCCTTGGCTTTTAAAAAGGTCTCCCCTATCAAAACAAAACAAAATAGAAACAATAAATTAATATCTATAACCTAATTACTGATACATTTTCTCCCTTCTCAAATTTCCAAAAGAGCTGTTATTCACACTGCCTGCATTTCTTCTTCTTCCACTCATGCCTCAGCCCATACCAATCGGCCTTCTAGACCTAGCACTCCACCAAAACAGCTCCTCACACCTATGACTTCCAGGTCATCAAAGCCAAAAGGCACATTTGTTTCATTATTTTATTTGACTTATTAGAAATATTTTACATCGTGAATCACTCTCTTTCTTTAAACACTACTTCCTTAACCTTTGTGACAACACTCTTGGTTTCCCTATTATTCTGGCTGCTCTTGATTATCCTCCTTTGCAGGCTCAGGCTTCTCTATCAAGCCATTAAATGCTGGAGCTTCTCTAGGCTCCATTGTAGGCCCCCTGCCCTCATGTTCACCTATACCTAGTGGCTTCAATTATCACTTATTTGCAAGAGGTCTTACAAATCATTATCTCTATCCTACCCAATTCTATGAGCACCCAAACCTATATATTTAACACTCTTTGTTTGATTATCTCATAAAGCACCTCAAACTCAAAACGTCCAAAATAGAACTCATGAACTTCTCTCCAAACCTGATTCCCTTTTATTGTTCCCTCCTCAGTGATTGGTACCACCCTCAATCAAGTGGCACAAGCAAGAAACTGAGTCATCCTTGACTTCTCCTTCTCCCTGTATGATATATCAATCAGATTAACCTCCCAACTATTGAATTCATCCATTTATCTTCATCTCCACTACTCTAGTCCAAGCTACCATCTTCTTTGTCTAAGACTACTGTATTAGCTTCCTCTTGAATTTGACTCCACTGACTAGTCCCCAAGCTATTCTTCACATTGCAACTACTATTTTCAAAGCTAAAATACAGAAAAAATTCAAACACAGCTGTAAGTTTCTGCCCCTACCTGACCTGACATCTACTTACTTCTCCAGCATTGTCCTGAACTATGCATGTTTTCTTTAACAGGCATCGTTTCTTTCGGTCTCTTACTCATTGTGTTCCTTTTGGACTTGCTGTTGTGACTGAAGAGCTCTTTCCATTTCTCTTCAACTCACATATTCCTACCCAGTTTTCAGATCTCAACTGAATGCCAACTCTTCATGGAGGCTTTTCTTGACTTTAACACCCAGGTCAGATCAGCCAATTATAGACATTTATGGCCCTGCATACTTCAAATATTTCTTTGCATACCTTTTTTCCCTTTTGTTATTATTGCCCTAAACTATAAGCTCCATGAAGGTGGAAACTATCTAGTTTTACATACTACTCTCTCTGCCTTGCACAGTGTGTGATACAATTTTGGTGCTTTATAGTATTTGCTGTATGGATGATGATGAAGAGCTTTAGGTTCCTTTCATCACTCATGAAAATTAATTACATAGCATTTTCAAAAGTGTTAGTGTCAAGGACTCTAACCTAGAGTAACACTCACATATTACACCAAGATATATGTGCAAGGATATTCATTGCAACACTATAATATCATCAATCCTACATGTATATATTAATTTTATACTTTAAAAACAATAAAAGGGAAAGGATTTAAATAAAAAGTATTAGTGAGAACTGTAAATACAAAGGGGCAACATTCAACATTACCTTTGTAAGTTGAGTAGGATCAAATCGAAGAACCTTTTGGTTACAACAGGGATAAATTCCAGTGCCCACAGTACTCAGTGAACTTGTTGCAGGAGGATAAACCACTGCTTCTGAGTGGTACTGACAATGTGAAAATTCTATACAGAGAAAAGCCTGAATAAAAGAAATATATAAAATCAATTACCATTCCCATAATGAAATTATATATATCAAAAATATTTTACCCAAGACCATATACTGTATGTTCCATTTACATAAATTGTACAGAAAAGGCAACTCTCTAGAGATACAGGTAGATTTGTGGTGGTCTGGAGTTGAAGATGACATTGTGGGGGGGGCAAGCAAATAGACACAAGGGCTATTTTGGGGGTGATGGGAATGTACTAAAACTGGACAATGGTGATGGTTGCATATTTACTGTATATTTCTCTAAATTTACTAAAAATCACTGACTTGTACACTTAAAATGAATGAATTTTATGGCCTGTAAGTATGTCTCAACAAAGGTATTAAAAAGAGTAAACAAAAACACTTAACTCAAAATTCAGATGAATAAATTTATCTTGATATACATCTAATTTTATAATTGGCCAATCACATAAAAAGTTTTCCAGTGAAAAAATAAAATAAAATTGTGCAACACTTCATTATCTTTTTTTTTTTTTTACGATTTTTATTGTTTTTTTGACAGAGAGACAGACAGAGAGAAACAGAGAGAAGAAGGAGGGCCCAGAGCAGTCTCCATAGTTGACAGCATTAGTTTTCCATATAGTTTCACTCCACAGGTGGGCATGGGGCTGCGCAGGGCAGGAACTGGGCCAGGAGCCTCCTGCATAGGCCCCGGCAAGAACCAAACTGGGGGCACACCCCAGTTCAGCACATGGGCCTGCCTGGGTCAGGACTGGGATTCAATCCTCAGGCTTCAGGGCTGCAAAACGAGAGCTCAACCCACTGAGCCATCCCAGCTTTCCCGACACTTGATTATCTTTAACATATTTTTAAGGTAAATATTTAGCATCAATATTAATGAAAACTTATGAAGTAACTCTGAATTATTGGTAAAGAAACCTTTCAAGGTTTAATTACAAAATTAATAGTAAGGTTTCAATATATTTATAAGTTGATAAAATGAAAAAAATAATACCTGAGGGTAAGAAGGGAGGCGGCATCAAATATATGGTGATGAAAAGAGAATAAACAAAAACTATAATAAAACTAATAATTTTAAGTACTGACCTTGAACACAAAAGCAGAAACAAATAGTCTATAATTCATAATTCTTAGTTGTTAAAAGTTATGATTTTTCAAACAGTTTTTAATTAAAAGTTTTTGAGTCTGATAAAAAGCTATAAGGTGCACATTCATACACAAAATATTTTGCATACAAATTATTTTATGAGTTTATAAACTCTCCTTTAATATTAAATATTATAAATCAAATCAATATCCAATTTGCTATAAAGAAGAGTAAATAGATCCCTCAAATTTTCTGCATTCTGACTTGTTAAACAAGTCAGGTTTCAGAAGCCTGATATCCTTGATTACAAGTGATACAACCACTGTGGGAAAGACCACTATATACCTATTAAGTTTAAAATAAATAAATAAATAAATAAATAAATAATTAACTTAAAAAATATCAATTACTGGTGAAAAGTGGAGCAACTAGAACTCTCATATACAGCTGGGAGGAGTGAAAGTTCAGGGACTTTGAAAAACTTGTTAGGCTTACATCTACCATACAATCCAGCAATCCTACTTCTCGGTTATTAACCAAGAGGAATAAAAACTTGTATTCACATGAAAGCCTGTGTGGAAATGTTTATAGTTGTTGCTTTCTTCATAATGGCCCTAAACTAAAAAAACCTACAAAGTACTATACTAGTGAGTATATAAACATATTGTGATATATTCATTCATACAATGGAGTACCACTAAGCACTAAAAAGAAACAAACCTATAGATACAACAACGTCGATAACGTGGATTTTCAAGTCCATTTTGCTAAGTAAAAGAAGCTAGACTCAAAAAGCAAAATATAATTTTATTTGTATGACATTCTGGAAAAGTCAAAATTATATAAAGATATTTAAACAGGTGGTTGCCAATCTAGGGTGGGAAAAGTAATTGACTAAAAAGGGGCACAAAGGAAATTTTTAGGGTGATGCAAGTAGTCTATGCTTTCATTGTGGTGGTAGTTATATAACTGCATGTGCTTGTCAAAAACTTAATACAAGAAATGAATTTTACTATATAAGGATAAATTTTATTGTATATAAATTTTACTTCAATAAATCCAGTTTGGAAAATCTTACTCTGAAGATTTTCATAAGCAGCTCTTCCTTTCCTCCCTGGAATCAGGGATTCATAAAAAATTTAATGTGGAACACTTTGGACTTAGATATAAGCCTAATGAGGAATGATTGTGACCTATGAAAATCTATTTATTCTATAAAAGGACTTATTATAGGTACCTTCAAACAGCAAGCTTTCTTGTGCTTTTATTATAGGCTTCATTTATTAAAAAATGAAAATAACCTTTATAAGAACACAATTGTTATAACAAGAAGGGCACATACCAATAGCACCCTATCTGTAAATATTTCTGGATTTCTAAAGAAATGTATGTGTTAATAGAGAAACAGTTTGCCTGGAAATAATTAAAGGCAATAAGGACTCTGTATTTTTTTTTTTTCCATTGAAAAAATGTTTCTGGCCACTTACAGCATGTTGGGTTTCTAAAAATTCTAAGAGTTGTTGATTGTTTTAGTAATAAATAAAAAAGAGGAAGAAACACAAGAAAAATTAAGTCTGATGTAACCAATGATTAATAGCACCATTGTTTTTGTCTCTAGTTTCCTACAAAGACATCAGATATTGTCCAAACACATGAACATATTAGTTAAACAGCATATTATCAAAAGAACCTGCTCTCAATGTTTGGAGAACAGGATATTTAACAGTAAAACAAAACTCACCAGATAACATCTTGAACAAGTTAGCCAGTTGACTGTTCCCCACAAGCGCCAATATACATCTCTCCAAGATTTTAATTCTTCAAAAAGACTATTCAAATACTCATGAACATCCCAAGTCTTATCCCTAGGGAAAGGAGCCTCAGTTATACTATTTTACAAGCAAGCAATATAAACAATTGTTTAGAGCATATGTTTTTAAGTTTGTTGCTTATTTCCAAGAACATTCCCCAACTGATGGCTGTGGGATAGACTACATTGAAGAGTAGATAGAATTTCATTTGGGAATTTATTTATTTTCTTTTTCTGTGGATAACAGAAAAAAAGTATGAATGGCTGAATGTCAAATTATTTTGTTAAGCTAGATATAAACTTATAAATTAAATATAGTTTGAGTAGGCTAACAATTGGGACTTAGTTCTATGTTGCTTAATGAAACTTTTATTCTAATTTTACATATTGTAAAATGTTATTAATTATAGGTGACTCTTAACATTAATGTATTGTTGTTTATATATTCTAGTAATTGTATAATATAATTATATTCAAACAGGTATTGGTAATACACATTATTTTTAAGATTTACTTTATTGTTTTGAGAGATTATGAGAGAGACAAAGGGAGAGAGCCCAGAGCAGTCTCCATAGTTGTACATCATTAGGTTTTTTGACATAGTTTCATTTCACATAGGTGGATGTGGGGCTACACGGGGTGAAAATGAAATAGGGGCCTTTCTCATGGGACATGAGAACCTTCACCACCATCCTAGCAGTTACCAGTTGTGTGCCACAGTTAAGCATGTGGGTTTGCACAGGCCGGGGCCAGCATTTGATTTCCAGACCTCGTGGTTCCAAGGCAAGTGCTCAACCTGTTGAGCTATCCTGGCATTCCCATCCCTGGTAATACACATTTTTAAGTTAAATAATGTAAACTTTTAAAAATAGCAAAGGCTTAAAACCATGTTTGCTATAGTCATATGTAACTCAAGTTCCTATTTTATCCCCAAGTCCCTTAATTTTTTACAAAGTTTTGCTATTTTTGTCCTTAATTCAACAAACAATAAAATGCCATGTTAATACAAATAACACAGGCACATCTGTTTTAAGATGTTTAAAGACAATTTTAAAAAATGTCATTAACAGGGAAGCCGGGATAGCTCAGCAGGTTAAGCATTTGCCTTGCAACTGTGAGGTCTGGGGATGGAATCCTGACCCTGGCCCATGTAGGCCCATATGCTGAACAGTAGTGCAGCCCCTAACCACTGAGTTAGTGGCGAAGGTTCTTGCCTGCCATGTAGGAGGCCCCAGTTTGGGTCCTGCCTCACGTGGCACTACATCCACATATGTGGAATGAAACTACCGGTATGTCACAACTGATGACATACAACTATGGAGACTGCTCTGGGCCCTGCGACCTTCTTTCTCTCTCACCTTCTCTCAAACAATAAAATAAATCTTTAAAAATAAATACAAGGAAGTCGGGATGGCTCAGTGGGTTAAGCGCTCACTTTGCAGCCCTGGGGACCAAGGATCGAATCCCGGCCCCGGCCCGTGTGGACCCATAT